>MEJB01000002.1:3506998-3522563 GCA_001752375.1 Rhazya stricta | reverse complement strand
TCGGTTACTGCCGCGTCTTTCGCCGCGGAAATGTTAGATGGTACGCGGAAGTACGAAAACTCCTACGCAGGGGCGGAGTTTAACAGGAATTAAAAAAATTAAAAATAAACGGAAGAAAGGAAAGAGAATTTGAGCATAAAAACTTTACTTTCTTAAGAACATCAGCACAAACGTTTACAATTCTATATAATAACACTATTTTGTGATCTGACATCTTCGGCCTTGTTAGAATTCTGAAATAAAACATACTGAACTCGCACCACATGCATCGTGAAAGCGTGTGCGAACAAACAACACTACTTTCGAACAATGAAAAGCGCCGTATTTGCACGAGCGGAGCTCGCTGCCAGCCCACGACGTCAAATCCACTTTGGCTTTTGGTTTTCTCTTTCTCGGGTAAATTATCAACTTGACCAATTGCCCATTCCCCGACGACATCGACCCCTTATGTGAGGGTTCTGTAGTCGGCTCATTTTAACCAAGGATGACGATAGATGACATCTATCGCTTAATTTTACATGATTATCTAAATAAAGTAAATTATTTAATCGTTTCATGTTTGTATAGATGTTCATTAATATAGTAAGTGTATGCAAGCAATTACAATTCAACCATTTAACAATTTATTATATTAATACCTTTTGATATCGATCATTTTTAAATAGAATAAAATATATAATTTAATTACTTTTTGTTTCCGAAGAAAATTAATGATATCCTCTTCTATATTTTTTCTCCTCAATTAGTGACCACCATGGATCGGCTCCAACTTACCTGAAGTTCGCCACATATTCAATATTCTTTTTCTATTTTTATATTATTTATTACGTATTTATTATTTGTAAAGATGATTATACATATATAAAATCACGTGAATTTCTAAATTAATAAAAATAATATACAATTTTATACATATATTAAATTTTAATTATTTAATTATTCAGTTAAATAATTGCATAAACTTATGAATTTTTTCTTGAAAATTATAAAAATAATAGTATTTAACATTTTTACTAAATTAATTATCAAATGCTTGAATTAAATTCAAATATTAGAAACAAATTTTTTTTTTTTATCTATTTACTAAACTTCAATCATCAAATCTCAATATTCAACGAAACTGTAGCTTGATTCAAGTATTGTACTCGACTAAACTTTCCATTAGTTAAAAAGCCTGAGTTTTGAGTTTATCTTATAAGATAAAAATTTTGAAAAATATTTGATTTTAACTTTTTGTTTTAAATTAAAAACTAAAATTAACTGTTTTTAAGTTTAGAAGAATCACCCTTGTATCAACTCGTTTCTTTTCTAATCCTACTAGTATAACTTTCAAATATTTTTCTTTCCAATTCTTCTTTTAGTTAAAAATTGTTTTGCAAAGCAAGCATAAATCACTCGAGTCAGCTTCTGACTTAATTTTTTAGGGGGGGAAAAAAAAAACTAAAAGCAACGGCCTACTTGTAGAGGAGAACAAACCATAGTACTGTTTATGCCTTTTTCATTTTTACGGTAAATAAAATTACTTTTTCATATATAAGAGACTTTGATTTGCTATTTCCTTAAGAAAAATCTCAATATATAAAGCTCATTCTTCTAAATTTAATAGTAGGTGATTTTAACTTTTTTATTCATAACTTTCAATCTTGGCAGAACAAGTCCATAGCAAAGATGGAGAACTCCATTGTGCATAAAAGAATTTCCAGTGACATGAAATGTAATAAGATGCATGCAACAACTTGTTGTTTGGCTGCTGCACCTAAAATCAAATGTTTCTTATATGATCGGTTAGAGCAAGCAGCACATAATAGATATTCATGCCACCTTTAAATTTATTTTCAAATGATAATGTACATAAAACTTAAGAGGAGATCACTAATTTCAGTCTTATTGCTTCATATTATTCAGACAAAACCTAGGAATACAGCTTGAACTTCGAGCAATCATCGACAAAGCAGGATTCTTTTTCCTACTCTCAGAGCTTCTCCGTGCTATTTCTTTCATTGCACTGGTAAATGACAGTTTGGGGTTCATTCTAGACTCTTGACAGAAAATTCTGTGRGTGCTCAAAGCTTCTTCAATGGCTGTTTGTTCTCGTTTTAGTTTTTCTTTTACAGCTTCTGAGCAAAGTCCACAAACCCATGTACCCGAATAAGACTCTTTTACTTGTAGTATGTAAGCTTGGGAGCATTCCTCATGCAGGCCACAGCAATCACATTCTATTTCTGTGATTTCATCAATTTTTGCAATGGCTTCCAAGTCTTTCCCGAGTTTGCTTATTTCACTTGTTACATCAGACACCACCTTTCGTAGTATCTGCTCCTTCTGTCCAAAAGAAACATGAAAAGATTAGCTTGTTAACAAAGATTAATACTCCTCAAGAGTTCCAAGTACCAGTATATTTGCACCAATCCCCTATACATATTCGATGGAGGATTGCCTGCTGCCTGCATGAGGATTTCCTCAAGTTCAACCCGTTATTTAAGAAATTGCTAAGTCTTGTCATGAGACCTTCGCTCATATTCAGAAAACATTAGATTATGCTGAATACAACTAAGGGTCTTACTTGTATTTGGGTTGTACCTAATACAAGTGGAATTTTCTATGACTGAACTTGATTAAAACCCTGATTAATGGAACCTGATGCCATTAACCTAGCTAATAGGGAACCATGGATGTTAACTTGATCCACTAGCATGCAAGAAACTCAAGGCCTACTGAGGCAAACAGTGCATCAAGACAACAAGAAAGAGAGAAGCTCAATTGCATGGAATATCATACCTTGATGTGTAAGAAATGTGTTCCTTCTTCAGGTGTTYTGGCTATCATTTTGCTGAAAAGAAGCTATGAGCTTCAGTTGAAATTGAGTGCCGCCTTCTGCCGCCATATTACTGTATATATAGGGTGAGAGAAAAGTATCTTACGGTTGAAGTAAAGAAATCAACAACGACAACGACCAAAAGAACAAAGAAAAGAAAGAAACACGAGAAGAAAAAGAACCTTTATAGGTTAGACGATTTCGGACGTCATGCAGATGAACGTTGCTCTCCCATCAATTTAATGCTAAAATGAACTAACACAAGTAGGAGTTCACCTGCAATGCAAAGTTTCAAATTGCAACGAGAAAGATAGTCAGGGAACTGCTAGCATGCCGAACCTAGGAATGTAGCTAGAGTCAAGTCCTGAACAGCAGCAGAACTCGTGAGGATTCACAAGCGAATTGCGATCATCTTTTAACATCATGAGTTATATTGCCCGTCATCCATTGCGCAAATCTATTGCATACTAGCTAGGTATAGGCAGGTGGATCATGTGAATCCCGCCCATAGCTCATCTTCTATGAATATTCCAGTTTTATCCTGCAGGTCCTTCAGAACTTGAATGAGAATAGTCTGCATGTTTTGTTCAATCATATTAAGCTTAATTCATGTGATAGCGAGTTCATATGCAATTGTTGAAAATGGCACAACAGGCTCTTTAACTTCCAAATTAACACGCAGAACAATAGAACTAATGAAAAGAAGGTAGGATACATGCGCCATCGCAAATTGCAGAGACTAGACAAGGAGGAAACTGCGGCTGGTAATGTTGAGTCCATTTCATTCATTTGCAGAGACTTAATGCTCCTCGGACCGAAACCAAAGTCTGACAAAACCATCATTTTCCTATTTGAAACTTAGAATTSGGTTGAATTTCTCATTTAACTCTCTTTAGATTTTAATACTGTTAAGCTCAGAAATTTGCCCTGTCAATTGAGGTTAGCCAATTATGGGTTGGCCTGCCTAGGTCTGTCGTTCAAAAAGCTAATCATGCTACATTGGCTGAGAATTAAATTGTTCAATTGAGTAATATTACTAGATCTAAAATTCAGCATACTTAGTTAACGAGTCATCAATTTTTTTTATTAAAGAATGGATTCTTGAGGTATTAAAAAAAGTCTATAAATTTTGAGTGTGAAGATAATGAACAAGAGTGAATTGCGAAAGGATTTGAAGTATTGGTATTGGAAAATGTTTTACTGACAACCCAAGCCAAGATTACAATTTTATAACATAAGTATCTAAAGGCTGGTAAAATGAGGAAAGCTGGTAAAAGACTGTAAAATAAGTATCTGAAGGCAGGAAAGTTGTAAAGAGCTATCTAAACCAGCTTCTAAACTGAAAAACATTGAGATTATAAACGTTGTGTTTTGGTTGATTGGATTGAGAATCCTCCAGCCATGCCGCCTTCTCCTCCTTTTATCATCTCATAGAAGCTTCCTGAAATTCCTCCATATCCCCACGAAGCAATGATGAAGCTTTAATCATGAAGGCCTTAACTTCCTCATCTAAGATCCTCAGACTGCATTAGTGCGTTATGTAATGGCCTTGAACTTCAGTCAATACCTGGAAGAGGAGAAGTGCTTTCCTATGCCAATCCTGCCTCTACAGAAAGTAGGCTAATTCATTTTGTTCATGGATTTAGCCAATAACCTAGTGGTGATTCTGCCAAGGTACCTCAATCGACTGTCTCTACTAGGCCAATTGGTCCGATATGTTGCGTTGGTCTGGTTGTGCATTGTTAGTCGTTCAGATTGACTAATTTTTTGGTTTAACAAATTAATTGAGCTCTATATCACAAAAACACCAAAAAGAAAAGGAACAAAAAGGGGAGAGAGAGAGAAAAAATAAAAAATAAAAACATTGATATTTAGATTTGAATATTAAACCTCTCCATTAATTCCTATCGGCTACATAGTTACACTTACTAATTTATTTCTTGTGGCCCATTAAAATTTTGTTGGCAATGTTCACATTAGTCATGGGCTTAATGCCTGATTTTATAATTAGATACAAGATAACGAGTACCGGTAAAATTTTTATGAGTTATATTCATTTTGAACGAGGAGCCGAAGAATTTCAAATTAAATTATAATGTTAATAAATCAAACGGGTAAGCATCATGTCTATATTATAAATATATAATATATAATATATAATATTAAAAGACTAAATTCATCTCCATCGTAAATTCATATCTCATCTAATAAATAATATTTAGACCAAAAAATAACATTCAACTCTTTCAAACTCTTGCATCTAAAGCTATAGCACTGAAGTTTCAACGAAATTTTTTCTTAATTGAAAAAATTATTTGTTTAACTTTTTTAACGAAACACAAATTCTTTCTTCATAAAAAAAACTCATTTATATTATTTTTTTCCACTGACAAATTTTGCTTAAAAAATCAGCTACTAAAAAAACTTTATAGTTAATATTTTGTCAGCAAAAATATAACTTCGTCTTTTTAATTTTAATAAATTAAAATTTTATATTTATTGACTATAACTTATTGAGCAAGTGATACAAAATTGAAATAAATATCAATGAACGTACGTGTTTATGACATTATCATGATATAAACTAATAAAGTCAATAAAAAAGTATCATAATAAAAGAAAATTAAAAAATCTCAAATAGATAATACAAGAAATATTGTATAATAAATTTAAAATAACGTGCAATATACGTTTTTTATACTGTTAACGAAAAAAGAAAAGAAAAAAATTAGAGCACAGTAAGTAAGGGCTTGAGGTAAAAGAAAAAACCATATGGGGCAAAGTTGTACATACACAAGAATTCGAAGGAGTTTACTGTAATATCCCCGAAAAATTTAATGAGGTTGCGATGTCGTTTAATTCCTCCTAGAATAACATTGGTCACTCTCTTCATCTTCCCGCCTTCTGCACCTAGCCATTTTCACCCGCCAAGGCAAGACGAAAACGAGTTAATTTTATTACTTTCTCTTCTCGAAATGTCATTTACATTCGTTCTGATTTAAAATATTATTGCAGTGGCAGTGTTGAAATGATTTGGTGTAGGTCAGTCACCCTCCTTTCTTAATTCTATATTTGTAGCTTTTCTTGATATGGATGCACGCAATTATACAATCATGTACAACATTGTCTCTTTTGGGAGTTCTCTTTTTTTGAATGTATTTTGGGCTCATTAAACTGCGATTGAAGTAAGTTCTATGTGATGTATAAATTTTAACACTGCCTTTGTTTGAGTAAGTGTGGTATTTGTAATTGTCTGAAAAATGTCTCAAATTTTTTTGAATCTCTGCATTGTTCTCTATAAGTTTAAGACTTTCTGCTATAGCGAAAAGGGGGTTTACGGATAGTTATTCATATATATAATAGTTATGTCACTARCAATARTACTTGAAGGATGATAAGCAGAACCAGATAGAAGGAATTGATGCAAACTATTTGCGTGTGCACTATTCCCTTTGAACAATTTGCTTGACTATGAGAGTCTCCCCAACAATTGAATTTCTTCATTCAGCTGTTAATTTGAGGTTGAATAACAACTTTATGTTCTTAGGGTTAAAGATTGAATTATTCCATTTATTCATTAGATTAAGGGTCTGTTCTTGTCTACTTGTGCTCTTTTAAGCTGATGAAAAGGATGCTTCTGAAATAAGATGTTTTAGAAATGGATACACTATTTTTGTTAGTAACAGCAGTTGATAAACGAAAACAATTTTAAAAGCACCTCGGWGGTTACTTTTCAAAATAGTTTCCAGTTATAAGTAAAGAAGCAACTGAGATACCTCGAACATCTAACAAAGTTACTTATAGAAAAAATAAAAGTATTTATGAAGGTACTTTTATCAACGAAAATAATTTATTTAACAAATTTTAATTATTAATTTCTTGAGGATTCCTGATCCCCCCTTTGTATCTTTTCTTTTCATTAATTAGAATATTTATTTTATCCTTAATGGAAAAGGTGTAACCAGTTTAAAGTTAGCATAAGTTTGAGTCTCTGATTGCTGTATTTTGGAACTTTCAGAATATTTCAAAAGTCAAGATACTTTATAAGAATTTTAGGAGTGGAAGTTATTTTCTGAAAATGCCATGATATCAATTTGATATTCTGTGTTCAATCAGAATTAGGCTCGATCTTCGTATTCCTGCTGATTAAGGATTCAGCATCACATGAAACTAAAAATTAGTTCAGATAGTTAGCTGTTTGTTAATATCAAACAATTCTTTCGCATGGTGCAAATATTTGCTTCAGTCTACTGAAGCTCGATTCTCTAAAGCTTAAAAGCTTGTAACGGACATAGTTATCCTGTGCGTGCTTCCTACCCTTCAAGTATGGGCACATAGACAAGCACAGTTGTGTGCTTAATGTCAACCTATCTGAAGTTGGAGTGGTTAAATAACTGAATTCTCTAACGGTTTCTTATACCTACTATAATTATTTTGTCACCTGAAATCTATCTATAATCCTTGTATCCTTAACCTACATATATTCAATTGCATAAGTCATCCAACAGCTACATGGAAAACATGGGGGATCAGGCTCACAAGCATGGTAGCATTTGAGGACTTCCTATCATCAAACTTAAAACTATTTTGTCTTTTAATTTCTTGCTGCTGGAAGTTGATAGGGAGATGACTTCATGATGTAATTTTGTTAAGAAGATTAGTCACAGACATAATCCTTTGACGAATRTGTCTAGTTTGATTTTGATGCAGGATGAAATCCAAATAATTTAGGTTGAATTTGTCTCCATGTAACTCAAAATCCGAGGATTGTTTAGTTTCCWTAATAGCTCCATTTTGGGAGCAAGAATCCTTACTGGGCCAATATATTATGATTAGTCTCTATGTAATTCTACATCCCACTCGTAAAAAGAGTTCTATATCTTTGTAATATATATGAAGCAGCAGTTGGCTTTCTATTCTTCCTTAAGAACCTGCAGTTTGATAAATTAGCCCTTATCTAGGTTTCCCTTGGTGTTTCCTCTAAAAACCACAGCTTCGACACGAATCAAAGGTCCACCCTTCTTCTCACGCTTCCGCTGGTATCAGATTTACTTCAAGAAAAACGAAATTTATCTATATTTTTAGGGATCAGTATCTGCTGCTTATTGTCATCACCTACACTGGCACTTGTCACTCTGTTAGGCAACTTGTGTACTCCTTAAAGCATGTCTCTATAAGAATTAGCCTTGAGCTCACTTTTATGGACTTGATAAGGAATTTTCTCCATTTACTGTTATGAACCGGTTAAGGGATGGGACAACTTATTCTATATGACAACCGTCTTACTCTAAATTCTTGTTTGCAGGACTAGAAGTTTAGATGAATGGGGGAATGGTGGGACAGATCTAACGAGTGATGATAATGATGTTGGTGACAACAGAATTAGGAAAGAAAGATAAACACACGAACTTACCAGTCAAGGGTAAAAACAGAATAGAGTTTGTCGCTTCTAAACCCGATCATGAAAATGATGGTGCACATCAAGACATTTTGGATAGGTCAACATGAGCTGACAGAGAGGATGTCCTTGGTTTGATATTTAACTCTGATGAAGAAGCAGGATTATTCTATGACTTATTCAAAGTTGTTGGATTTACTGTTTGGAAAGAGGATAGGTAACGTGACCTTAACACTAATGCAGTAACATATAGGAGATGGGTTTGCTCAAGAGGACATGGGAACAAGAAGCATACAAAGAACTAAGACTGGAAACGTCCACCAAAACCTGTAAGCAGGATAGTTGTCCTGCTAGCTTTCGTATGAGATATGATAGAAAATCCAGGAAATACGTTATTGGATTCTTTGTTAAAGAGCAGAATCACTATTGGCATCTTCCAAAAAATATGCCCTTTTTAATTCAAGGGAACGTGTGTGTAGATTGGCTGAAGATGTTAGGTTAACTGCAAAAGACATACAACAGGCCTGGGCCAAATCTGACATTCAGGATGGTGACACCTGTCATGTTTAGCTCATTGTATCTTGGCTCACTTATTTACTAAGCCTGAATACAACTGAGGGTTATATTACAAGTATGATGTCAATGAAGAAAGTCAACGGTGCACATTGTTTTGGGCAGCTTCGAGGTCCATAGCAGATTATGCCTTCTGTGGTGATGTATTGAACACAAAATATCCAATGAATGCCTACAGAAAAGCCTTATTATGTTTTCAGTTGTGAATAATCATCACCTAACAACTATATTTGATTGTGCATTATCAGGAGATGAAATGGCTGAGACATACGTTTGGTTTGACGATTCTGAAAAGGCAATAGAAGAAGCAATTAAAGAACTTTCCCTGCATCCCAGCATCGAATGTGTTGTTGGCACCTACATAGAGATACTGTTTCTAATATATCTGCAGTGCATCCTTTGGGACTGATTCCAAAAATTTTATGGAGGAAAGTTGTTCCAGGATGAATTTGAGGTGACTTGGACAAAGTTAGTAGAGAAATATAGACTTCCTAACCACCTTTGGTTCGGAGAGAAATCCTACAACCCTTGAAAGTGGGCAGAGGCTTACCTAAGGGAGCATCTCTTTGCTGGAATAAAAAGTATCTGGTGAAAGGGAATGAATGCATATTTTAGCCAATTCCTGAAAGTTCGCCTCAAATTTCATGAGTTTATAATGCACCATGATAAGGCTTTTCTTTGTCTTTGGGAAAATGAAGCAAAAGCAGATGCTGTGTCAGAGCATGCTTACCCGGCCCTTTCTACTGTTTTGAGAGACTTAGAGGCATGCAGCAGATGTATTCACCAGGAATACCTTTTACAAATGGAATACCTTTTACAAATTTCGTTAATAGATAATAGGTGACACAATGCTCATTTTGACTGGTAAGGAGTACCTCAAAGGTGAAAGCTGTTCAATTTATAAATTTTCAGAATATATGAAACCTGGAAAAAAAAAAAAAATGGAAAGTAAGTTTCAACCCTATTGATCAAAACTTGAGCTGCTCATGTTTGGAGTTAGTCATGGAAGGAGAGCCTTGCTGCCATATGGTTTTTCAGTAATGACAAAATGAACACCTGAGAGAAATTGCAAGATGGTGCATCAAGAAAAGATGGACTGAACATGTCAGGTGTGAGTTAGATTTTGATACTGATAATCAAGCCATTTTGGAGTTTTGAATTCTAATATGTGGTGAAACGAAATATTATTCTTCTCAAACAATGCTAGGTTTTAATAGGTTTATAAAGAGGTCAAAAATGCTATTTGTAAGCTCCCTTCCTGTGCGAAGCAAATTTCAAATGGTGAAGTGGATGAACCAGCAAAACAAGGCAGCCATAATGCTGATAGCCCAAGAACACAGTCTAGTATCCATGATTCACCATTAGCAAAGCAAAGGCCAACGTGACTCCTTTCCAGTTAGAACTCTGCAACCAGGAAATGGCAGCCACTGCAGGTACTATAAATCGACTTCAGTATTTACTTTTATAGTTAAAGTAGATGTTGCAATTATTATTCTTGCAACTATTTTTATTTTCTTTCAGATTCTGTCTTTTCTTTTGATGATTTATTCACCTTTGGGTTAAAACCAAAGGTAGTAAATCTTATTAAAAAAAGTCATTATGGTACCTACAAATTTAATATACAGAGCAAGAATATAACCCAGGAAGTTGACGTGGATCATTCGCACCAGAAAGTTTTAGCACTGCATGGTGAAATATAAGAATGTATTCATGCTTGTTTCTTTTTCTTTTTAATAACTTCTGTTTATCGGCTCTCTGGGTTTTCGCAAATTACTCCCCGGTAAAATCCATTTTGTGCAATTGCAATTCTTCTATCATTTCCATCATGTCTTTACCGTCATGTATCTAGCTATCATGTTAATAGGGCTGAATTGCAATGGTCAGGAGACCTTTTTCTCGTCTACAGCTTTCATGTTGGGCTCCATCATCCTGGAAGGTTCTTTACCTCCACCAATCTGTTGTTCATTCTCCTTTCTCTTTACTTGTCCTTTCCTGTTCTTTCCAATATTCCTTTTGTGCATATCCTTCTTTAGAAATATATTTTCAAAAAGGTGCTTATTACATGTTTCTTGGTAGTTTCTTCTAGAGGATATTTTTCTTGTTCTTTTAATGGTCATTTTCCTACCCTGCGTACTACAAAGATTCTTATCTCACAGTTCTGTAAGTTTCCTTAACTTACAGATATGTATACCCATCTCTAGTAGATAGGAAAACCTCCCTCTTAATAACTAACTTCCCATGCTAATTCAAAAAGGCTTATAAGTTTTAAGATATATAGAATCTACGAATGCTAGAAGAACTCTTTACTTTGTTACTGAATTGATAGTTAACATATCAAGAATTTTCTGTGAGGAGAACCTAAATGCTTTGCATCTAACATATATGTAAACCCAAGTTCTAACTTCAGGACAACATATGGACTTAAATCGAGTAGACAGTATGATGTCTACATTGTAGTTTTTGAAAATACAATATCACAAGTATCGTTTATTATTTATTTGATCATGTCCATTACAWGTAGACATTTAACGCAAGGATATTTGGTAATTGTAAAGAAGGGCCATCAAGAAGTTGATGTTCTAAACTACGACACACATTTGGTATATTATATCTCTATTCAGTGAATAAAGCTTTGCGACTATATATAGAATATATTCCATGAAACGCATATTGATATTTTTACATTATTACCGTTAAATTATGAAGGAAATTTTGGTAAATATTATTCTTTTAATTTCTCAGGCGTGCAGTTCTATCAGTTGTGGAAAGATGAGGATTGAGCTCACTGAAGAAACAGTTAACAAGGGCATTGTCAGATCTCCAGGTTAAGACCAAGGTATTGTAGTAGAAGAAAATATACACCATTGTCATTGCTATCTAGTTTTCTTCCACTAGACTATAAAATGGAGATCTACTGTAGCAACTTTGCTTAGCACTTGTAAATATTTGTAAAATCACTAGGACTCTCTTATCCATTATCATGCCAAATTTAGATTAGGGAATAAACTTTATGTCTGAAATATTTATAACTTCAATTGGTTTTTGGCAGCTAGAGATATAAAATTACAAAGAAAGGACCCTCACAGTCTGAAAACATATATATGATTGGTTCATGAATCTTGCTCCTTTCAGATTCTGATTGAACTTTGGGTAATGAAGTCAGGTCTCAGAAACATAATAAAATTCATTCTATTTGTAAGCTGAAGTATTTACAAGAATGATTTTTCATTGGAATAGCATAGAAATCAAAAGATTTGTTTAATTATGAAGTACCTGCTCAACAGAAGCATTAGGTGATAGATATTCAAGATGAAACACAAGACTCTTTCCCACATAAATAGTTCAGCGTCAGGGGCACTTTATGAACTGCTCTAGTGAGAAAACTCAGGGGTTCTRGAACAGAAGAAAACCATTGTTTGAGTGTCATCTAATAACTCAAAGAAGGTAGTTCTTTTACATGTATCATATATACATAAAACAAGTTGAACCAGGAATAAGCCCATAGATGTGAAAACCAGAAAGCWAGATTGAGTGCACTTAACAACAAAGATGGAGGAGGAAAAAAGACTTGGTCGTGAGGGAGTATCGGGTCAGCTACAGTGACGAAGATGAGTTAACTATGCATGAGAAAAATACTGCCAGTGACTTTTGTTTGTCAGAATTGCAGACCAGCATATAGCTCGTTCCCTTTAAACCTAATGTAGCTAAATGGATGGATAGAATGCAAGCCTGAAATCCTGATGGTAATGGGAAGTAGATCTCTTGAAACTTGAGTGTGTTAATTCTGAGATGGGCAGCTTTTGCAGATCAATTGACTATTTCTCGACTGTTGTTGATCTCCTTTGCAATTGCTGGAATACAACTTGCASTCCTAGCAAGAGTACTTGTTTTTTGACCAGCCTTATCTCTAGGGCTAAGGGACTTCCCTCTACTYTWTTTCAGGATTTGTCTCATGGCCTCAGCTTGGCATAAGACAGGATATGCCCTACCAAGACTGTTAAACCTGACACATGCATTCATGTGCTCACTTAAGGCTTGTTCGCTTCTTCCTCCATTCTTCTCCATCTCTTCTTTTACAGCTTCAGCACACAAACCGCAGATTAACTTCCCCGAAAACTTTTCTCTTACTCGTTTAATATACTCTGGCGTACACTCTTCACCCATGCCACAGCATTCACACTTGGCATCCTCAACCTCCGAGATAGGAGGAAGTTTTGAATCAACAGCTGTTTCCTTACTCAGTTCCAATGATATATCAGATATTGCTCTTTGGAGGTTTTCCAATGAAAGTCTCGAAGGAGGTTGATGAGAACTGTTGCTTCTAGTCTTGCAAGTTGCTGCAACTCCCTCTCCGTTAGGTGCCATGANGAGATAGGAGGAAGTTTTGAATCAACAGCTGTTTCCTTACTCAGTTCCAATGATATATCAGATATTGCTCTTTGGAGGTTTTCCAATGAAAGTCTTGAAGGAGGTTGATGAGAACTATTGCTTCTAGTCTTGCAAGTTGCAGCAACTCCCTCTCCGTTCGGTGCCATGACTGGAACTGAAATGGTGCAAGTCTTGATTTACAAAGCTGGAGTTTGAAGAACGTACTCTAATTATGAAATTTCAGAGATTTATGAAGTTGAACCTGACTAAGGAGGAGAGGTCTATGAAACCAATGCAGTGTCTTGAGGACTATGTCTCTTATAAACATGATTTGTTTTCAATTTCTTATAAACATGATTTGTTTTCAACCTCTATATTTATCTGTGAAATTTCATCTTCTCAAGAAGCCTAAGAATAAACGCATGGAGACGAAGAAAAATCTTGTGTCAGCATTTAATGATCGACATATGAGAAATATCAAATCACCTGGATCTTTTGATAAAAGTGTGAAATTGAAGATGATTATTTTTATTGAATTTCTTGGTTAGGTTATGAGTTATTTCTGTTTTGAAGTATTTAGCCTACTGAATATTTTTCTTATTGCTGATTTAAGTTCAACTCAAGTCGCGTTTATAAAGTCTGACTCTTATTTGAATGAAAAAAGTATGATTTCAAACTCATTTTAAGTAATGAAACTTGTAGAATTGAAAGATTTTACTGAAAAAGAGCTTTTGTTTTTCCTTGATAATTATTATATTAAGGAAGTTTTCGAAGAACACTCGAGTAAATATGAGTTCACCCGCTGAACTATTGAATTCTGTGAACGATTTCTTCCTCCTTATGCACATTCATTGCACCACCATCTTTTTCCCTTTTACCATCACATCCGCGCGTTCACGGGAGAACTATTGCATCCGTACATTTGCAGCACTATCTGTTTCTTTCATACTTCTATTTCTATATTGGGTCCCCAAAGGGACTTTCTTTTCTTTTAGGCCCGGTTTGGTTTAATGATTTTCATGGGGAAAACGAGGAGTGTTTTTTAAGAAAATATTTTCTCATAATTGGTTTGAAGGAAATTGCTAAGGAAAAGAAAGTTAGGAAATTACTAACAAAAAATTCAATTCAAATTGAGGAAAAGGAAAAAGAAAATGAAATTAATGTCTATTATAATCCATAAATTATTATATATTTTTCAATTGCTTACTAAATTCAATTGAACCTAAAATGGAAAATTAAGGTTTGTATGGCTAAGTTCCATAGTTAATAAAATAACACGTGTAAGTTTAAATTTTCTAAGGAGTTATGTTTTTATCTTCTCATTAAAATCGTTAAACCAAATGGGGTTTTATAGTTCTCAACACATTAATACAATTTTTCTTCCTTTTAAATTATATAAAAATTAAACTCGAGACCTCTTGCAGGTCGAGGATCAATTCGTTTCCAAAAGGATCTTGTCGGTGGAGGGCTTCCTTTTGGTTTCTGGATCAAAAACTTAATTGCTTAGAAGTTGGACCTTGATAAAAGATAAGATGCAAAGGAGAGCATGATCACAAGATAGAAGCCAAAGTGAAGAAACTCATTAAGGGAAAGTTTCTTTTTCATTTTGATTAGGCCTCGTGAATCTTGGAATGATGCAAAAGGTATATACATCTGGGCTCAAGTTTGCATGCTTTGCAGGTAACAAGGGGAACGTTTTTTGCACTTTCTGGACATGAAAAAGAAAGCTTGTAATCTACATTGATGGTAACAGAGTACTCTATATGTTCAAACTATTTTAAGTCCGATTCTTAAATTCTCGTTAAAGCATAATATAGATGGATCTTTTATTTGACACCTTAATTAAGCTTGTCCTAAACAAGTGAATTGAACTTTGATTCATATGAATGACACATGTCCTTTTCTTTTCTTTAATCCTTTTTTTTATTTTTTATTTTTACCACCACTGATACTAACTAGGGAACTAAACAACTATGAATACTAAGTGAGCCACGATTCCAAGATAATATATGATTGAAAATCTTCTAATACATTTTCCTTCTAACATTAATTTGAACATAACATGTATATGCTTAACTCCTCAGATACATATTTTCTTCTCTATCTTAGAAGTTAACTTTGATTGATGTAATAGAAAAGTGTACTAGACAGTCGAGAACCTTTCTTAACCTAACATGCAGATCTGAGGGGTGTTTGACGTTTTAGTCATCTCCACACATTAACCCTCAAATCCAAGGTAAAATACTCATTTGCTCTTATTTAATGTGGTTATTTATTTCAATTTCAACTCCCATCTTAACTAAAAAATTATTCAATTCCCTTATTAATTAATGAGATTAGTGGAGGTAATCAATGTCATTGAAACTCGTATCTCTTAATTGAAAGAGGTTAGTTATGGAAGTTGAGTGGAA
>MEJB01000002.1:3309312-3487096 GCA_001752375.1 Rhazya stricta | reverse complement strand
GGTGGACTCTACTAATAGAATAGCAAAGATGCCGCTTCATTTTTATTTAGATGTATACATAATTATATTAGATAGATAAATCAAGTATTACATAATTAAAAGTAGAATTAATCATGCATTTATAGATATAAACAAAATTTTTTATTGATATTAAATCTTTTGGGCAAACCCATCAATAACATTTCRCTTGGCTACAAGCCCTATAAAATTCTCGTTATCTTTAATTGATGACAAGTTCGGATGCTATGAATGTAGTATAAATTTTTAATGCAACATTTTATAATCGTCATGTTTATAGAAGTATTTCTTGTTCAATTTGAGATATGATTTACTATATGACTAAGATTTGTCTACATTTCTAACGTATGATTCATATTTTGTTCTAATTTTCAAAATTTTAGTATAATTTAAATATTTTTCACATGCGAATGAAAAACTTATAAAAAGCGTACAATTTATTTTCACGATGGTTTTAGATTGTTGTTAACAGACGTGTTATCGATAAAAATATTTTTTATAAAAGTTGATTAGGATTTGATAATATATAATAAAAAATAAAAATATCCTAATAATAAGGAATTTGTAAGAATGTTTGACGACAGGATTGATAAAAGCTGTTTAATATGCAAAATGATATAAACGAACATCATCTAATATAATTCCTATTTATAAAGGATAAATTATATAAACTAGTTTTATTTAATTTAATTACTTAAACACTATTTAATTGGTTAAATTAACATTTAGTAAGCTTTAAATAATTTAAATTAACATTTTATAAGATTAAAATAATCTAATCACTTAATATTTTGTAACATTTTTTTTGTAATTTTAATTAGGGTAAAAGGTTATTTTTGCTAATTAAAAATTAGATAGCTTAACATTTTGAAAAAAAAAAAATCATTTTTTAGCTTTTCGAATAAGAACCTAAAAGCACTTTTACCAACCACTCCTCAAGTTTGCAAACACATTGAGAATTACTTTTGACTCAAAAAAGAAAAAAAAATTGGGCAGTGCCACGTGGATCAATGTGTTCATATTTACTGTGGATCAATAGTTGTTAAAAGGATAAAAATTCAACTGTACCCTTCTTGATTATAAAATATGTGAAAAGGGAATAAAAGTAAACTCGTAATTGAATGAAAAATAATTAAAAAGAGTCTCTCTTAATTCGGATCAAATTAAGCTTAAATAATTATTATTTTTAAAAAATTAATAAAAAATAATCTCAAATGCATCTTTAATCTTGGTGTTGGTGCCGAAGTTGTTTCACTCTGTACGTCTTCAAGTTTCCACAACTAAACTACCGAATCAAGCCTCCAAAAGGAAAAGATATGGAATTTACTAAAAGAGGACTGAAAATGCCAAAATTTACATCACGATCACGGAATAATACATATAACCAAGGATAGATAGAATAGTCCCCAAACTTTTCAAAGCTAATCCAATGCTATAATAAAGTCACTAAATGCGCGGCTCTTTAGCACCACACGTCTCCAAAATCTGTTGTTATCCGCGGTGATAGCGATGGACAGGAAGGTAATCGTTTTTCCCAATTTGGCCTCACTTTTAGGATTCTGATAGCGCATAACTTTGATTTTTGAAGCATGAATGGCCATAATTTAGACGTTACTCCTAGTAAGTCTTCTGTTTCTGGAAGGACACTGTTAGAAGCAGTCCATTCTCTTTCTTTAATCATATTCTTTCTTCACTCTCATCTATTATGTCTTCCGAGTTACTAATTTAATCTAAAAATTGAAAATAATGATAAAAGATAGAAATGGAAAAGTGACCATATCCAAAATTTTGTCAGAATAATTATAGAACTTCCACAATTATCAATTCTATGAAATGATACCGAAAGGAAAGTATAGTAATCGAGTGGATCCGATTACTATATATTTTCAACGGATGTGGGATCCATTATGTTTCTACAAAGTGTAGACGTGGAACAGTCTTCATGATGAAATTGAGAAGGACCCATTTAGACTTTGAGCCCCAAATTAGACGCCCAGAAGTGACCACGGTTGGACATTCTTCGACCTCTACCTTTTTCCTTTTTCTCTTTTTCTTTTGTCGGAATGAAGGAGGAGAGGAGGGTCCGGCTGGGCCGCCGCGAGCTTCCACTTTGCAATTGCTAGCTCTCCTGAATTCCCGTGCACATGTTTATTGGCTATAGAATTTGGCTTGCCTCGTTATAAAATGCGATAGTTGGATGAAGAGAGTAAAAAAAAAATTAATTTTGTAGAATTAAGAGCAAATAAAAAAATATTAAAAGGATGAAATGATATATTTTATAGCGAAAATACTATATAAATTTAAAAATATTAGCTCCATGCAAAAATTTTAAAGATGTTGGGGATGATTGTTTACCCTTCACCCTCTAGCTCTATCTATAGTTGAATCGATAAGTGTACTTCTGTTGTGATTCACAAGTTACATAATTAATATATGAATTGTTGAAGCGATGATCTTATATGCTTATAAGATAACAAATGTTGCTACCTATTATGTTAATGCATATATATAGAAATTATTATTGTAATATTCGAGATTCAGTTTTCATTTTTCAAATTTTTTATATGATTAATATAATTTATATTCAAATTTACAAATTATATTATATTCATGATTTTCAATTAATTAAGTATTTTATAGCGAAAGATTTGAAAGTTGAAACGTTCGATGTGACGATTAGAAATAAATAACTATTTCTTTGATTTATTAATTGTTATGCGTTAATGTGTGAATATATTTATCTAAAGGTGAAATTTTATTATTTTAATTTAATTAGAAATCTTAGCTAATTAATTTAGGCTTAATCCGTTAAAATCCATTCTCTTCCTATTCAAACCTAAAATCTAAATTGAAATTTGATTTTGGACCGAAAGAAAACTTATAGATTTTAAAATTGTTAGGCTTAGTTGGTTAAGTAATAAAATGCCTCATGAACGAATTTCGACCAGGATTAAGTTAGTTTTACAAAAAAACTATTTAAATTAAAATTTACTGTTCATATTCTTCCCCAAAAGAAAGAAGAGAAAGAAAACCTTTACCCTAGTTTCCAGCCGCCGCCATCCTTCTACCCACCCCAATGCCGGCCTCACCTCTTCTCTCGCTCCCTCCATCTCCTCGACCGGAGGCTACCAAAGTCGTGCAATATTAGATCCGCCACTGTCGTGACCAGATCAGATCGCCATCGTTTGTGAACTTTAACCTGTTGCTCGGATCGAAGCCTTGTTGTCGACCAACCGTTACTCACCTGCGTGCGCATCATCTCGTCTGTGTATGTAATGAAACTCCATCATTTTCATTATTGTAGTGAATGTGTATTATTATTATGATTGAATGTCAATGTGAATTGAATATGAGTTATGGTTTATATTAAGGTAAGTAAATTCCAAAATTTTCATTTAGTTATGATGTAAGCATGTTGTTATTACGATTGAATCTCTATGTGAATTGAATGTGGATTTATAATGGATATTAAAGTATGTAAGTAAATCACCACGTTCTCATTAATTATGATAAGTATGAATGTTATTTTGATTGAAAATCTCTATGTGAATTGAATGTGAGTTTATGATCATAATTGGATTGCTTTTATGTGATATGACTCGATGACATGTTGCGAAGTTCAAGTTAAGAGTTCATGTGATTCATGAGCATGTAGACTGTAGTAGTTGCACATTCTTCGGTGTAGACATAATCATATATTCAAGAAATGAAATATTTTTACAAATAAAATTAAAAAAGTAAATGTTTTGAGGAATGAAGGTTGGAAAGATGTTATTTTTATGATGAATAATTTYCAAACATTAAGGATTTTGAAAAAGGGATCTAAAAGCCTAAGCTATAAAAGATGTGAGTAGAAAATGGAACGTGAGGAACCGGCGCACCCGATCTAACCCTCTTGTAGGTAGGAAAGTAAGTAATGTTTACGTCTTGTGAGGTGAAAAGTGAAAGTAATGTTAATCGTTTTGCAGTTCTACCGGTAGAAAACGTGATCGGATTCCAAAGAATAAAGGTTCACTGCAAACTTAATGGTTAGACGTTTCATCAAGTGAGCTCATGATTTTATGAAATGAAAATGTTTGGAAAGTTTTGATGAAAAGGAATTCTTTTGGAAAGTCCTCACGATTTGAAAGGAAATTTTTGAAAAGTTTTAACAAAGTGATTTTTTAACTTCATGTGCAAGACACATGCATTYATGCATGGAATTTACTTACTGATCTTAGTAACTCACCCCATACTTGCTTATTTACGTTTCAGGTGATGATTAACCAGATAGTGTATAGAGATCACTTTGATACCCAAGAGTCGTTATGTTAATTAAATTTTCTATTCATTTATGAACTTGTTGAACATTTAAATTTTATTCGTTTATTTTTAAAAGGTTTAGTTAAAATTTTAAATATATAAGAATTAAGTCGGTGATATTTCTAAATATATAAATACATTTACATATATACAGATTTCGAGCGTGTAATTTAGCTATTCAAATTAAGCGATAGATGATTAAATTTAATTAAGCATTGTCTCGAGAGAGAATTTTATACATATAAAAAATTATGGTTAAACAAATAGGGTACACAAATACCTCAGAGCCTCTGCATGTCATAATATACRAAGTAAAATGTCGGCAGATGAGATCGTGGAGATCCAAGAAGCTCTTGCAAACTGGGATTAGATTCTATTTGCATTTTCTAAGGTAACTAATAATAATTTTTCTAGAAAATCTGCAGTTGACTCTGGACAACACAATTACACCGCAAGTCATCACACGGTTTCGGTTTCATTGTCCTCCTCGCTCGTTCCTTGGACTTTCCATTCCATCGTCCCCTTCGACCGAGGAAATTGATCTTTTCGCAAGAACGGCATTTCCAGATGGGAGATTCTTTCCTTGTATGTCATTGCCGTATGATAAATGATTATCTTACATGAGATATTTTTCACTTTCAAATCATATTATATTTACAAATGTTTCGAGAATAATAAAAATAAATTTATACTAGATATATAAATGTTATTATGTTTCGAATCTTCTAATATTTCATACAATATTAATTCCTAATAATTCTTAAGATCGAAAAGAAGATGTATTGAAGAGACTAAGGATGATTAGGAATGTGTTACTAAACTTTCTTATCATACACCTCTATCCACAATCAAAAARGCAATATGTATATATTTTGAACCCCCTAATATTTCTTTTCCTCTATTTTAGGAGGTAAGACACATACTTGTCGTAGTGCTCTGATTGATGTAGTAAGAAAATTTAATAGAAGATTCGAAATTGTTAAAAATATATATATATCGTGCCTTGATTGATATTAGAGAATATATAGATCAAAATGTATCTCTCTTATTTTGTTATTACTATTAAATAAGATAATAAGTTATGCATTTGTCGGGAATTAAGCTCCTTTTGAGAGGCCTTAATTTTTATCGGTYTGACGAGACTACATCATTCAATGATTTCTTTTTCTTGTTTTGAAAAAAAGATATATTTATAAATATATTCATAAAAATAAACCTTATGAATTTTTTGTCGATGTTAATATATATTTTATCACTAAAATATCTATTTCAAATTATGATCTAGAGTGAAAAGTTTTGAACAATAATTTAGATACAAATATGTTTGAACTAAAAATCTTGCTAATTAGTAATTTCACCCCATTTAGGAACATTCATTTCGTGCAAAATTGAAAATTCATATTTTTCATTCTTAGATATTGAAAATTGGATATTTATTTTTTAAATATATGTATTTTTTAAAAATTAAAATTTACTCAACTAATTCCCTAAATACGTTTCACTAACACATGTATCACACAACTAATAATTTAATATTAATTTATCCGTTCTTTTTAAATTTTGTTACCAAATCAAATATGTCCATTTAATTGGGTGGAAGTACTTAGGTGAGCGATCGAATATGAAGACTCGATGAGGAGAACCTATTAAAGAACCGGTCAGCAATTCAAGCCGACCCATCCATTGACCGAGTCCGCAATTTACGGACAGAAGACTTACGTCACTCACAGCAAGGTCCTTACTCCACTCCTATAATTTCCTGTTACTACTAATCAAATTAATCGACCGAGTTAACSAACTTTTMGGAGACGCGTATCTCCTCACGAATCACGACCAATCAATCAGCKCCCAGAAAACTAACAATGTACTCGCCTGCACCWAATCATCTCCACCTATTAAATGCATTTTATATTTAACCTCGATAAATAAGGGTGAAAGAATATTTCGTCTTCCATTTTCGTCTTCTTCTTCCTCCTTATTTGCCCTCCTTTTGCTGAACACTTTCTCTCTATATCTGTATCTTTCTTTCTGTGTATAAATACATATACACATAATTTTTATTTTTTTCTTCTTAATTAATATTCTCTTCCATCTGCGTAGAAGATATAATCGGATTAAATCCTGAAATGGAAGCGATGCAGGTGGAAGAGCTAACCTCCGGTGCCAGCAGTAGGATAATTCCGGTGTTCAAAAACCTCCGCGCCGCGGTGTTCTCATATGACGCTGTAAAGCGAGCGTTGATCTTAATTCATTCTCTTTTTCTTTGGATCCTTCTTTTTATTCTGCCACGGCGCCACCGATCATCTTCCTCTTCTCCACCGTCGTCTCCGAGGTCCTCGGATTCTGCTTCGTCGTCAACGGTTTTGATCAAGAGGAGGAAGTTTGCTCTGCGTAGAGACGAGGAGGATACTCTTCGACGTAGAGCTCTTGCTGAGGCCTTGCAAATGGTTGTGGATGAGACAGATGATGCAGAGTCCGAGAATGAGACGGGAATTGGGAATAGCCGATGCCTCTGGAGCACTTCCTTGTTCTTTGGAGTTCGTAGAAACGCGCTATTTTGTCGCTCCTGGCTTCCGGTCTCCGGTGAACTGAAGTACGGACCGAGTTTTATATGTTCTGGAAATAATTTTATTTAACGTACTCGTGCAGTGGTGTGTTTGCTCCTTGTTTTGTGTGTTAGCTTGAACAAAATTGTTTTTCTCCCCGCCCCCCCCCCCCCCCTCCCAAAAGATGATTGATTTTCTTAACTTGATTTGACTACCCGTCCTCGTCGGCGTTATTAAGGAGAATATATCATCTGTCACTGCTAGGTGTTTTAAAACGAACAATTTTGTTATGTGGGTATTGGTTGAAGGTAAGAGATTTGCTGGTGAATTGATTTTGATGGTTGTTAGAAATTTGTTGAGAATTTGAGTTTGGATAGGTTGTGTCATTTCTTTGCTCGTGTGGAAAAAAGAACTTTTATTCTCTATTCTTGAACTCATTTACAGGAGCATCTAACGTTGAGTTACTACTATTTTGATATTACAAGGCATACTCGATGCCTTGCTTGTATAGGTGTTCTTAGGTCCATATCTAAACTTCACGCTTAGAATTTTTATCCTCGGTTTCCTCACCAACAGCTGGGGATTGGTTAGGTAAACGGTCTTAGATGTTATCAAATCCTGCATATTGGAGCCATAAAAGATCTTCTGGTAATTCTTCATCATTATCATTTTGGATACAAGCTGAATTAAGTAGGAGTCCTTTTTCTTTCTTGTGCTGTAGCTGCAGCATTCTATTTTTCCGTTCCTGGTTTTCTATTTGCCGTGCCATCTTTAGTTTGTCTCTATAGACAATAAAGTTAGTTATATGGACCCAAGAAATGTGCTTTGGATGTCAACTTCGAACACAGTACAGATATTGGGTAGAACGTACATATAATTGGGTTTAATCTCTATCTAACAGAAATTGCCCTGACAGGAAGGCATCAGAATTTTAACTAAAGATCTGTTTTTTTCCCGCCAGTACTATTGGCTAGAACAATATCAGTATTAGAGAATGTTTATGGCAACTTATAATTCAAGTAGTATCAACACTTTGAGTTTATGTAGAAAGAACAGAATAGAATTCTGAACAAGGAAGGAATTGCAAGTTCGTTTTCACTAATGGGCAATGAAGTTGGACATCTATCAGTTGTCCAGGAGGTGTTGAAAAATGTGCATGCTTCTCTAGTTTCAGTTCAAGATGCTTACTTGAGTTATACATGTTTGAAGAATGATTTCCTAAGGAGCAGACCTAAGTTTGCTATCTAAAGGTTGTTTATGCTATCCTGTTTTAAAGGAGATTCATATAGAGGCCTTGTTTTACCATTTCTAAATGAATCAAATCTACGTTGATGGTGATTTTCAACTTGATTTAGCTAATTATGCAAATGCTCGACGACTGAATGAAGAAGATGAAATACATCTTTTTGTTGTCAGCATTTTTAGTCGTTATTGTCTTCATGCCCATCTTTTTGGTTGCTTGATTGCCGTTTAAGGTTCATGGCTATATCTAGATACGTTCTGCTGCTAATACACAAAACTTGCTAACTAAAATTCATCTTCCAGAATAAGAATTCATCTTCTGCTAATAAAATTTTGGAAAACCAGGATTTGCACTAAAAGAGAGGATTAAGGGGCTCTGGTGCTGCTTGTCTCTGAAATGTTTGTGGTTTTCATTCCGCCCATCCAGAACATGTACAGATCTAAAAAAATATAACTGCTTCCTTTTGTTTCTTCTCTTTGAATCTCTGTGTTAATAGCTATTACTTTTCATTGCAGGGGTATCATGATTATCATCCATGGACTAAATGAGCACAGGTAATCTAGTCAGTTGAAGTTGTTTTTGTTCTCTCCCCTGATTACTACTATATTGAGATCTTTCCTGAGCTGTTTCAAAAAGAAAACCGCTGAGAGTTATCTTCTTCTTTTTTTCCGCCGTTGTTCTTTTCTGTYAGCGGTCGGTATGGCCATTTCGCAAGACAGCTGAACGCCTGCAACTTTGGGGTTTATGCGATGGACTGGATAGGTAGCTCTTTTTTGGAGCGCATTCTTGACTTATATATTAACAAACTATGTGTATCTTGTTGTTTGAATGCCATGAACATAGCAGAAATTACTGGTTAAGGATTTGGTTTTAGCTTTAATTTGTTATATTTTGTTTGTAATGACATAAGATTTGAAATATCCAAAAGACAGCATTCTCTCACCTTGCTTTCTGCCTCAAACTGGTTTTGCAGAGGTCTTTGTTTATCAATACTCTGAAACTTGTACTCTTTAAAGAGAATTGAGCTCTTTTGTTTGCCATAGCATCTTCATCTGTACAAGACGTGTTTTGATTTCCCTTTAACTTTCCTAAAGCAGCTGAAATGGTTGTTTGATTAGACATTTTCTGGGAAAGAGCATCTAAAAACAAATTTTAGCTTAAAAAACAAAAACAGAATAGCTTTTTTAAGGATACGGAAGAGATCCATTACTATACTTATGACTACCCTCGAACAGTATGCCTATTATTTACTTTAGATCATTTTATTTTTCTTATTTTGCTTCTCTCCAAAGATTATCAACTTGCCTAATATATTAGTTATTATGTAGAAATTCTCTTTTGATGACCTTGATATGCACATTAATGAATTAAACTAAGCTCAAATATGATAATAAATGCAGACCCTTTGGAAAGCAAACTGAAAAATAGGTGACTGAGGTGCTTTCCCCTTTAACTGTAACAGGTCATGGTGGAAGTGATGGTTTGCATGGCTATGTACCTTCCTTGGACCATGTTGTTGCAGACACTGTAAGTCTTTTTTTTTTTTTTTTCGTTTCTTTCCTTTTTTCCCTTCATTTATTTTTCCCCTGGTGATCTTGTCAGTTCTGTCCATGCACAAGGTACTTATTAATCAAGTGTGAAATACTTGTCTTCATCTTGAACTCCATTGATTTGTCATATCTACTATAGCTATTTCACCAGGAAATACCTTGCTGATTTTATGACGTTTCTTCCATGTATTATCCCAAAATGCTATTATCTTTTAACTTAATGTCGTTTGATGGATTATTTTATTTGGTTATAAAATAAACTAATTTCTGTGTTTCTGCTTAATAGGGGGCTTTCCTGGAGAAGATCAAATTGGAAAACCCCGATACTCCATGCTTCCTTTTTGGGCATTCAACTGGAGGTGCTGTGGTTTTGAAGGTATGACCATGAAATGGATCTCGATACAGTTGCATTATGTTTCCTTGATTTTCTTTTTTTTTTTTTAATATTTTCTTAAAATTTTGGATCATCTGCTCATCCATACAGGCTGCTTCATATCCACACATAGAAAAGATGTTGGAGGGCATCATATTGACTTCACCAGCTTTGCGTGTGAAGCCAGCACATCCAATCGTTGGAGTAAGTTTACAGCTTCTTTGTATTTTTAACTTGTTACCGGTTAAGACTACTGGAGAGATTCTTGGCCAGTTATAAACTAGAGCTTACAGCACCTAATTCCAAGCTTCACCTTATTTGTGTATGGAAACTGCATAATGAAGTGGATTTGGAGTCCTAGGATTTTAGTTTGAAATTTTCTSCCCTTTCTCCAACACCAAATCACTATTGTAAGATGTTTTTGCATCTTAAATTTGTTTACACAAAAGATGAAATTATACAAGGATTTGGCTTAGTTTGGCTATTCATTTTCCTGTACTGCTCTGGTCTTCATATAATCCTGTTAACTTAAGAACGGGTTGCTCACGATGGGCCTCTTTTATGGTGTCACGTACTTTTACAGGCTATAGCACCATTGTTTTCACTGGTTGCTCCAAGGTACCAGTTCAAAGGTTCTCACAAGAGGGGCATCCCAGTTTCAAGGGACCCTGCAGCACTCCATGCAAAATACTCTGACCCGCTGGTTTACACTGGTCCAATGAGGGTCCGAACTGGGCACGAGATTTTGCGTATCTCCTCCCAGTTGATGCGAAACTTCAAGTACGTTACTGTGCCATTCTTTGTGCTTCATGGAACTGCTGATAGAGTGACAGATCCACTAGCTTCTAAGGATTTGTACGATGAGGCTGCATCTGAGTTCAAGGACATAAAGCTGTATGATGGCTTCTTGCACGACCTCCTCTTTGAGCCCGAGCGGGATGAAATCGCGCAGGATATCATTGACTGGATGGACAAGAAACTGAGTGCAGGAAAGCATTGGTAGTGTAAATAATCATAGTTTAAAGATACATCCACTAGTCTAAAGAACCGATGACAGGGAGGGTGAGGCTAATTTATGCTTCGTTTTGCCAAAGTCTTCTTGTTCGGGTTTAAAATATGAATGTTATACATATTGACATCGGTTTGTCGAAGCTCCTGTTTATTTTTAACTTCATAATTGTTTAGTCCTTCATGCTATTTGTTCTTCATTTTTGTAGAACGCCTACCTTTCCAATGTTGTACAAAATGCACATACATCTGATTGTTTAGCGGTTTAAGATATGTTACTATTTGTTTTGACATAACCTTTGGTTTTGGATTGTTTTTAGACTGCAAAGAGTACATTATAGCTTTCTTCTCCCATCTGCATAAGATAATTACACACGGAGTTTTATATACTAGCTTGTGGATAGCTTTTATATGGCTGGTGACCATAGTAGTTGGATTAATTTGTTTAATCTTGCTGCCTAACAAAAGGGTCCACAAGCATCGACTATTCAACTCTTCACTCAAAGGTACAACACACTTCTATTCTTTATTCCTTTCGGTTGACCATGGAGAAGCATTTAAAACGCAACGTTTAATTGAATTATTGAAATTAATCTCCTAAGTTGATTCAAATGTATCATGTCTAAGGATAGCTACTTTRTAGTTCGATGAAAATGAAAAATAGTAGAAGACACTTGAGGCTTAAATCTCCAGAAAAATAATAAATAAAAGTATACACTAAGTTCATATTCATAGCAGAATTCGACATTCAGGAATCGTTGATCATCCGTTTACTATGGATTTGCACTGGAAGGGACTTCTAAATGGGATATTCACYGTTGTTTAATCTGTTGACAACACGGAGTGGTGCCGCCAAACTCATCATTGATGTAAATTTTTGAATATTGTTATCTCCCTAAGAAGTTTTTCTAATATATAAATAAATACATTATTTATGACAGAATATTCCTGACGGCTTTGTCATCTCCCTCGAGTACTAGAATATCAAGACCACAAGATTCCAATTGCCAGACAATATTATTAATTAATATTATTACATCACCGTTCATCACAGTACAGCTGATTATCGACAAGTCCGATGATGTTTACAAAATTAATCTGCATTTAGATCTAGCTATCATCATTATCATCATCATCTAAAAATTGGATAGCAATGCTTTCTCCATATTCTCAGCGATGCCTTGCAATGAGCGATTAATGTAGGATGAAAATGCTTCACAAGTCAACCCATCAACAGGATCAGCTAAAAACGCCCATTCAATCTCGCAACCCAATTTCTCATCATCATCACCATCTGTTGTATTTGCTGCAGGTAAGACTTTGATTGTTGCTACGTACGACTTGAATCCCAGATTATTGTTCAAGATTTCGTAGCTTAAACAACGTACGACTGGATCAATGGCTACCAACTTCTCATGGCACCATTTGATCATCTTCTTATTGCTCTCATCAATGGTGGAGGAAGCACAATAACGTACGAGTCCGGGTTGCCCGTTGACTCCTTCAATCTGATGACATGTATCAATGCTGGGAAGCAATCTGTCAAGGCTGCAAAAGTCTTCAAACAGCGGCCATACTTGTTCTGCTCTGAGATTTAGCTTTGCTGTTGCTTTGCCTACCCATTTCTGCTGCTGCTGCTGCTCTTTTGCTGCCATTGAAGTATCAGAGAACCTGCAGAAAGGATGTGGGAGAAGAGAGATTTTCAATAGAAACAGTCTCTTGACTTTGGCAGATTAGCATTGAGCACGTCATTAATATATAAGAGTCTGAAAAAGAGCTCTTTGGCTCTTCCTTATTCAGCTGACCTGCTCGGATATTAATTTTTTGGTATCTGAATAGGCCAATATTATAGAAAAAAATCTCATACAATATTATTTTTTTTTGAGTATGTTAAATACATTGGACCTTATTTATTTACAATTATAATATTTGACATCTAACTTAATTATAATATAAAATTAGAGTTATGTTTTTTAGTTCGATTCTGATCTTAATGAATGAAAAAAGTTACGTACAAAAATATTATCATTTTTAAGTAAAAGTCACTTCAATTTTTTATTTAAAAATCCAATATTAATGCAATGATGGTCCCATGGTAAATGAGAACAATGAGAACATGTTTGGTTCGAATTTCTTATGATAATGACTATCACCCATTTTGATTCTTAGAATGTTGTAATGTATGGTGGTGCTCGTAAGCTTCATTTTCCTGGCACCCCACCAGTAGYTTAGGGTTCTTTTCCACCAACTGTGCATATATGAAGTTGGGGAATGGAGCTTCAAAATCTTTCAATTCTAAAAGAACTAGTTATGGTTCCCATCTGTTCCTTTTGGGAGACAAATTGAAATTAGCCATGATTCTTATTTGTGTACGTACATCATTATTAGATGGATTGAAATTTTTATACATGATCACACTCAATTCATGAATATAATGATAGGTCATCATAATTAATTATATTCATGTTCTCCATTAATATAACCATGTCGATCATGAATTCAGAGCACTTAATAATTGTATTTTTTTTTTTTTTACCTTGAATTACAAGATATGTAGAATCTTTCATTTTCACTAGTCTGTATTTAAATTGAGAGAAATTAATAAAAAGAATAAAATTCTTTCAAAATTATCTACTTTATTGATATATGTTGAACTCAAAACTTTATTTAAGAGATACTAAAATATATCTCACTTGAATCAATAGACATTAATTTGATAATCATGTTTTCTGTCTAGTTATATAATACTTCATTCACATTCAGAGTATATTGACTAATTTGCCTCCCTCTCGAAGGCAATTTATGATTTAAGCTAGACATTTCAAGATAGAAGAAAAGAAAAATAATTAGAGATCTTTCTGCTTACACTTTTTACTATATATTTTTTCTAAGTTTTTTAATATATTTTTTATTTCATTTAAAAAGATAAAATATGTATACTCGTGCTCGAATTATGTAATGCAATAAAAAAAATATATAAAAGGAAAATGTATTAAAAAATTGTCAAGAAAGAAAAATGCTCACATAATTATGTTGAAAGTGAAATCCGTGGTCGGCAAGTGCGAGATTGAATGCTTCATCTTCAAGCTTAATTATACAATGCTGTATGCTGCCTCGACCCCATCTAGAAATGCGCAATGAGGAAACAGTAATCTTTGTCTTCTGTGAAGAGCTCAAATCAACCATAGGTTTTCGAACTTATTCAGAACTTGGGTTCGGATTCCCGTATTATGTCCTGTTCGTAAGTAGATTCCCATATCATGTCTAGTTCTTGAAGCTCCGATTCTGGAACGATTCTACTTCGACCGAGATGTAGATTGTCTGGACTGTGTGGACATGTCTTTGAACATGTCAGGGTTTCTTTCACACCACGAGTTCAGAGAAAATAAGTCAAAAGGGCATATCGGTTTTTGACAGACACATATGTCCAAACTTTTTGATTATGGATTTCTGTCTGTTTTGGCCCCATCTCTTTCGCTCTACCTCGTATATGACATGAGCCTCTTAGATGCTTATCTCAATCCCAGACTGTACTTCTCCTTTTTGTGGTAAAATCCCCAGAATCTCTAATTCTCCCCCCTTCTCCAATTTCCCTCCGTTAAAACCCGCCTCACTTCTGCGTGCCATTGTTGTAAAGGTTTGGGCTTGAAGATTTTCACCACTCGCACTTGCTGAAGATGATCACCATTGTTGTGTTTCTGCCGAGGTTTTGTCATCATAGCTCATAATTAAGGTACATTCCCCAGACTTGTGGCTGTTTGATTGAATTTATTGGTATTTCTCTAATTGATTCAATTGAAGTTTGGCGCTAATTGAAAATGTATTGCTGCTGAAGTTTGCTTTCTTTACTCATATTCACCAGAGGCTTTATTTAGTTGACGTAATTCATTGTCCCAGGTTTTCTCAACTTTTAGCAATTCTTTTCTTGTGCATACAATGCAAGATTCCTAATTCATAGTTTATGTCTGATTCTAATGGTTAATTTAATCGAATGAACTGACACAATATGAGTTTTTCAAATTAGTTTGGGGATAACTTCTGGCTAATTCAGGATGTTCTCTGTGGTGGGTTAATCAGTCAAACTTACCTTGTTAAGCATTTATTTTTGTAATTTTATACAGATGCCTCGGGGGGAGGCATTTTGGGCTGAAAAGCTATATCTCATCAGGGGTATATTGCCTTCATATCTCTCCTTCTATAGTTCATTTGATGTCTGGTTGGACGTTTATGGAGCTTATTGCTGAGTCTTGCAGGAAGAGTATCGACTAGAGATTATATTTTGCCTTGGTGACCCCTTTGTGCCTTATTTAATACAAACCATTCAGCAGGTGATAGGAAATATTTGTGAGCGACCTGTSTCTGAGTTAAAATCTCATTGTTGTTCCCCGTTTCTGACCTTTTGATATGAAATGGTGAAAATACCCCTAAATCTCATTATGATTATTTTTCTGACCCACTCTAATCCGGGCATACCTCAGACTCATTCCTCGTCACTTTTTGCAAATACTGAAGTATTCAAGTCTATCTTATAGTGCTCACGTTTTATGAAGTTAAGGGTTACTGGAGAACTGGATGCTAGTCCTATGAAATGGGCAAATGAAAGTACATCCATACTTAACAAGAATGCTATCACACATCTTTCATATTTCATATAATGTTTCCATGTAAGATGCAGGCAACAGGAGGATCTATGGAAATGCAATAACCTGTTATTTAAAAAAAAGTAAGAAAAAAAATCTTTTTAGGAGATTTCTTTGAAGTGACGTGATTGTAGGATGACGTGCGGTGCACTCCAATGTGCTTGTTTATCCAGCCATGAGAGATCAAATGTCCTCCATTGGAAACTCATCCATTGTTTTTACATTCCTAAGGCTACTTAAGGTTTTAATAACATCTAGAAGATGTTGGACGGAGTACTCGCAATTAGATGCACAGCCCCCTCTCCTGACTCAATGCACCTACTCCGACTTGTCATTCAACTTGTGAATTTTGAAATAATGCCTAAGCAAATCTAATTGTGGTGTAACCCCACACGGCAGGACACTAACAAAAACTCGACTACGTGCCTAATGAAATATAGCGACAAAGGTTGTGTCGATACTGCAATTATTACTTTCGAGTTCTTTCCCCAGCCAATCACRCCTAAGTTTAGTCTCCAAAAGAATAAAATATCTTTAAACAAATCATAAACCTTAAAGAGCAAACCTGTCTTAAACTGCGCTATATACAATCCCACATGGTTGGGAAGACAATCCAAAATTTTTTCATTCTCCCCGACACACTAGACCTAACCCTCAAAAGAACCATCCCGTCTCTGAATGTCATCCAATTCACTGGGTTTAATAACACTATAATTTTCTTTCAGTTTAGGAATTTCTACTTGAGAAGGGCGTGCCTTCCGGGTAACCCATTTCTTAAATCTCTGGCTATCCTTCGGAGAGTATGCATATACTACAGGTTTATGACAAGCACAAAGTAAAGTCATGTCATCTTCATCACTATTTGGGAAATTCATATATACATGTCCATAGGAATATTGGACATATCGCCCTTTTAGGGTTCGCCTTGCAACAAAGCCTCAGGGACTACTCTGACACCCCTAACCCAGCCACTGCTCACTTCAGTGGAGTATTTAGATGAACCACTTGTGTTGTCTTATGCATAGAAGATGAACTACTCACTTGAGGCCATGACCCTTCCACTAAGTCGCTTATTATAGATCGTGCCTTCCACAAACTTTTGGTCTCTAATACGCTACTTGCAATATAGATCGCTCTTTGTTTCCCTCAGACAGTTCGGTGATTGTCTCAGAGTGGTTGGTTGTTCAATTACCTCTTGTTTTGAGTAATAATAAGGTGCTACATAGCACTCCGCTATTTATAGTAGCGTCATCCATATTAGCATCCGACCCGAAGGTTGCGTGCTTACCCACAAAGCGTTGATACCAAGGTCGTCTCTTTCGTCTTACCCCTTTTCTTTTTCTCTGTTGTGTGGAGAGGGCGGAGGAGGCATAACTAGCTCCCACTACTCCGAAAATCAAACAAATATTTTTTTTTTGGGGAGGGTAAGGATGTGTGGCACACTTCAATGTGCTTCCTAGCAAGTTTAATCAGCCATGAGAGATCAAATATCCACATTGGAAACTCATCCCTTGTCTTTACATTAGCAAGCCTACTTAAGGTTTGAATAACATTTACAAGAGGTTGGACTCTTGATAATAAATGCTATATTGATTACTAATAAATTGTCATGCTTATTATTTTTACTTGAGAGAAACTAACTTAATCTTCGAAGTATCTATCTAGGCAGGGCTCCAACACATGGAAAGGTTGTCTAGACCCTTGTGATCCCTTTGGAACAAGAAGGACCAGGTCAAAATCATAGGAATTAAGCTTAGTTTAAATATAGCYTATATAAGATACAAAGGATAAAAGCTCAAATGATATTTGAGAAGTATCTTATATCTAAAAATATGTATCRGCTTGCATTAACCTTTTTCTTTCACATAGTAATATTCTTCGCTGCCTTGATCATGCACTTGTCTTGCTTATGATTTACATATGTGTGCTTGTTCCACTTACGGATGATTGTTCTCTACATGCTTATGCTTTATAATCATATTTCTTGAATGGGGTGGTTAGTTTTTTAGGCTCCTTGGCTTGTGCATCAAGAATYACTTTTCATTCTTGTCTTGTACAYAGTTGATTCAAGAACTGCAGTTTGGTTGTTCTCTACATACTTATGCTAATTTTCTTTTTTTCTTTTTTTATTTTTATTTTGAGAGGTAATTGAAATGTCGTTGGTTGCATTGRGACCCTGTGATTAAAACCGACAGTGTGGTTGGTTTCAGCACAGAAGACATGGATCATTCACRGGTGAATTCAAYAGTCCGAATTGATAGAGAATGTTTGTCTCTTGGTGGCTTGAATCCAAATGGAATGAGATAGACCTTCATCATCAGATATCCAGGATGCGGCTATAAAGGTGGCTATTGATAACGACTTGGAGCTTTGTGGGGTTTGTGTYGTAAATTTCAAGCAAATGCGAGACAGCTGCGTGTGGCGTCTCCAAATAAAAAACGCTATGAAGTCGTTATAGCCTTTCTTTTAATATTTAGGTGAAACCAATCATGTGTATTATACAATTCTGGAATGTAAAAYGTCATACGTTTCAATATGGTACAATCTAAGAAGATCCGATCTGTGTAAGCATTTCTTCAAATCAAATTGTAGATTTATTWCACTAGTTTTCAACATTTCCTAGAGCAGCCTCCATTTTCTGAACCATGCGCTGCAGCCCCGATTCATACTTTTTAACCAAATCTTCGAATCTCACGCCTGCAACCGGATCAACAGTAAATGACCATGCAATAACACATTTTTCTTGATCATCATCACCACCTCCAGGAATAATTTTGATCGTTGAAACATAAGAATTGAATCCGATGTTGCTATCGACAATCTCATAGCTCAAAGATTTTTCAGCAGAGTCGATGGCTATTAGTCTCTCTTTGCTCCAGCAGATCTCTGCAGGCCTCTGATCACGATCATTGTTTTTGATGATTTCTTTGGATAGAATTGAAGACCCTTTACAGTATCGAATCGAACCGATTTCTCCATTGCTGCCGTGGATGCCGTAGGAAGCAGAGAGGCTGGGAAACCATTTGTATATGCCAAAGAAATCTTGCAAAAATGGCCATATTTGGTCAGCCCTTGCATTAGTAAGTCCTCTTGAGACCTTAGATTCCCATTTCGGTTCCAGCACTTGTTCTTCCATTGGCAAAACCCTTCTCCGTCTTCTCTTTTCTTTCTTCTCCGTCTTCTCTTTTCTTTCCTTTTTGGCTGGGGGGGTAACGTTGGCGGTGCTGACCGGGGCTGGAAGAAGCGAAGAGTGTATATATATATAAACAAATTGAAATAGGTTAGGATGTTTTCTTTCTAACATGGAAAGCCCAGCTCGATTAGGCCACGGGCGGTAAATTTATTTTTTTCCCTTTTCGAGTAATTATACAAATACTCTCAAGGTTTATCCAAATTACAGAAGTCCCTGAAATGTTGTAGAACTACAAATTCAATAACCCTCTTGTAAAATTCAGTTACCATTTGTTGTCTAAGGAATCATATCCATGACTCTAATTTTTTTAGTATTTTGCTAATTATTTCTTTGATAATTCAATATTTGAATATGTATAAGGTATAAATTCACACCCTAATTAATATTTCCTTGCGTGGTCATTAGTATCCTTTGACTTTTTCTATATCAATCAATCGAGTTTTATTATTCTTCTTTTTGAATCATATTGTTTATACAAATATCTTATCTGCAAAATAATAAGAAAATAAGAGGGATGCGAAACAAGAGTATTAATCTTATAAATTTGATAAGATACGTRTTACAATCTCTAAAATGTTTTCGCAGCTTGATTTCGAGATTTGAACACTTTGGAATCTTCCGAGAATTTCGTAGCTGATCTCATGATTTGGACTTCTTGAAATCTTCCAAGGGCTTCGCAGCTTGATCTCAGAATTTGCAGATAAATTTTGCTTCTCTAAACTTGAACTTCTGGTCCTCAATGTGAATTTCTGAACGTCTTCATATTGTGTTTGACMTCTATTTATAGGCAATCTGTAGCCACGGTCAACAAGCACAGCAAACAGCAAGGTACGGTGATCGTGGTGGTGACGGGGCATGTGCTCCCTCTTCTGCCTTTTGATATTCGAGCCACAACCACTCCCTCCTTCGCAGATTTGTAGCACCAACCGAGGTGAGAGGCACTTAGCAGCAACGACGTAGAGCAACGGCGATGGCCAAGCATTGCAATGGCATCGAGGATATGTTTCTGCCTTCAATTTTCGATAGCGATGGCTGATTTGCTGGCCCAAGTAGGAAAAGAAAGCTTGCAGATCGCTGCCTGCTGAGAAACCTCCCACAATTCTTTGCCSTATACCTAATTTCCTCAGCTCCATTAGACCTTGCTCCATATCAACAGAATCATGTGAATTAGGTGATTGCCTACTGCAGTTTATCCAAGCCATTCGTTGGCTATTTCCTCCTCTCATGGGCTTTTGGCYCTTCTCCTAAAGTCAGTAATCCATGCCTCCTTGAAAAAGACATTCTCAGATTCCTCAAGGGTTAACCTTCCTTGATTTTTCTAATTTCTTCCCTAGTGGTGGTAGAATAATGAGCAATAAGTAAGCTAAGGTCACCTTYTTTCTTGAATAAGATTTTGGAAACGGAAYTAAGTTTTGGAGATGCGGAAGTTGCCGTTTCTATTGAGCTTGCCTGGGTTTTAAGAAGAGGAAYAACAATGGGTCATCAAGAGTGCAAGGATGTCGGCTTGAATTAGTGAATYAGAGCRTCGATGCGTGATATCTCCCTTGTTAATCCATTTACTTAGTAAGTTGCTCCAAACTATATAAAGACGTGAAACGCTATGCTTTCTGTTGTCTTTTGTTTAGGATTGCAGTCTCCACATATATCCGCATTAACAGAATCCAGTGCCGATAATCCAGGCGAAACAAAAGCTAAGAAAGAAATGCCTCCTAGCTGAAGGGCACTAAATGAAGTAAGAGTAGCAAGAAAGAATGGAGGAAGACAAGCCCCACAAAGGAAACCCATGATATGAATTTTACAAGGAAACAAGTTGCCCATTTGCAAAATTTTCTGTGCAATCACTCTCTTCAGAGACTTTTGATCCTAAGGCTCCATCTCTTCTCCACATATAAACATTAATTTTAAGAGGGGAAGAACCTTCTTAGACCATCAAAACTTTCTTAAATATATTATGTAATTGCAACAAACTTTTGCAACTACAACCACATGAAACTCAATTAAACTTTGGCAATTTAGCAAACCAATTCCAAGTGTCTACTCAAAAGTATAAGCATTTATGAAGCTTATATTGGTACTATGCATGAGCAGCCATTAAAGAAATGAAGGAGCTACATGAACAAATCATTAGTTGGTGTAGGTGGAATATGTTCTCTTTACAATTTTTCAAGTGGTTTTCTGCATGTGACTTGATGATTAAGGAGGATGACTAATGAGGTGTATTTTGATTCTCTGTCAAGAACCAAATCATAACTTATAGAGTTTGAGAGGAGCCACTAGACGACTTTTCCGAAGGTTGACAACTTGCAAGAAGATCTTAACGCTCTTGAGAAGAGGGAGAAGGAACTTCAAGTTGCTCTTGAGGGGAGCCACGAAGAGTTGAAGAATGTGGAGGTCGTTCGTTTTGCCAAGAGAGACAAAGTTGTTGCCATTGCARATATTCCCTTCAAATTTGACAAGGGAATAAAGAAGTTGGAAGATATGAAAAAACGTCCAAAGTCAAACAAGCAAGAGATAGTTAATTTTCAATTCAACGTTTGAACGGACTTTGTTCCATGCTCTTACTGAAACATTTGTTTACATGTAATAAATGAATAGAGTTTGCATTTTTTTTTCATTTTCTTTAATCTTTTATTTACAAACTGCTAACTCAATTAGGGATTATTCATTTTATTATATTATGACTGAACTTAGAAATTAACTTTCAAGTTGCCTATGTATCCTTTAAAAAAGAAATCAAGTCAAAACGTAGTTCAAAGATGTGAAAGAATTTTTATTTTTTTGGAAAGACCGTACACAGCTTAAACTCTTACGGACTAAGAGTATCCATTTTTACTAACTTGGACTTGTTAAAACATTTTAACAGTTTTACCACATGTAACACTTTTGGTAGTTACTTTTTCACAGTTTTAGCTCATGCAAGCTAGGAGCATTTGTTTATACCACTTGAACTTGTTGGAGTGCTTTAGTAGTTTCACCACATGCAACACCTTTGATGGGTGTTTTCGCAATTTTAACTCATGCAGATTATAAGCATTTTGAATTTGTTTGAGACATTTAGATAGTTTTAACTCTTATCAAGAAGTATGTGCAGTTTAGGCTCGTACGTTAGGAGCAATTTGAAGTTATGTAGATAGTTTTAGCTCTTAACAAGGAGTAACATACAATTTAAGCTCATGTACTAAGGAGCAATTTGAAGCTTTATTTGAGATATTTAGACAGTTTTAACTCTTATTAAGGAGCAGCGTGCAGTTTAGGCTTATACGCTAAGGAGCATGGCGAATTTTTGTTGGCGTTGAATTTTTGGCTTTAAATTCTGAGGAAATATTGCCTCCACTTTGAAATTGCAGCTTCTTCTCATATTTGGTTGACTCTTTGACATAAATTCCTCGACTTTGATTGGCGAAGATACTTCTTTCTATATCATSAGCACGAATAGCTAATTTTTCGAAAGTTTTTGGTTGAACGAAGGATATTTTGAAGACCCCATTGCATGCTTTGGATACAAATCTCAATCGAAGAAGTCTCACAAAGTTGATCTCTACAATTTAGACTCAAATTCCTCCATCGATCTATGAATTCAATGACAAGTTCATCATTCYACTATCGAATTCGGCTTAATTCAAGCATGCTAACAATTCTTGATTGCTATAAAATTTGATTCAGGAATTCCTGCTCGAGTTGACTCCAACTATCGATTGATCCAGGAGCAACATTCGTATACCAATCAAAAACATTACCTTTAAGGGATCTAATAAATTGCTTGACAAGCGCCTTCAGTACYTGTATTGTCGYATGTTTCAACAAAGTGGGTTATATATTGTTTTGGATTTTCTTTGCCATCAAATTGTTGAAGCTTGGGAGATTGATAACCGATTGGCATTTGAAGACTACATATCTTTTTGAGTATATGATTTAACGTACCTTTGAGAAGGTTCGATGCTTCCTTCATAACTTTCTTCAATTGTTTTCGTGATAACATTCTTATAGTGATTTATCAAGATCAATCCATAGGAAGAAATTTGGATGTTTTGTACTTCTATTATAGTTTCAGATCTAGCTTTCRATTGAAGTAGTACTTGAGCAACCYTAATAGATTCAACATCATTTGCAATTTTTGGTTGCTTTGRAGCAGTTTRACTTGTTTCTCCAGTACCATCGAGACGATTCAACAATTGAGCAAGAGTGATATCTCGTTGTTGGGAACTTTCTGCAAGTCCTTCCACCAATTTGACCAAATTTACGATTTGTTCTTCAATTGTGGCAGTATCGATCATCATAACATATACGATAATGAAGTTGTAGGGGAATCTTCATGGCAGAGCTCTCCCAATTGCAGATCTTCTTGATGAACAACAATTGTAGAGTTTGCAGAAGACTCGCAATCATCTTGTGTGGATGTTTGTAACTTGGTTCCAGCATTCAAAAAGGACATGGTCGTTCTTATGGTAGAGTCGACGACTATTTTTCTTTCTTGAARAGGAACATCCATGAACATAAGGYTGGAGTATTCGTAGAYCTAATCATCTGAGAAGTACTCCTCCACTTTTTTCKAGCATCAGATGATGCTCTACTCAGCGTCACARGTACTGCATATGTGGGTGACATGGTCGATTTGGTAGCAACACCAATTGTTGCAGATCTAGAAGGGGTAGCCTTTGAGATGTTGTTCTTAGGGGCCATTGATGAATTTGATTTGATTTGAAGAGAAGAGACGAACGACAGAGATGGTCCCACTGGGCATGCAAAATTTGTTTACACAATTCTCTGGTCTACAAATTAATAAGAAAATAAGAGGGATGCAAAACAAGTGTATTAATCTTATAAATTTGATAAGATACAAGTTACAATCTCTGAAATGTTCTTGTGGTAAAAACTCAATCCGTTGATTCTTCTCTTTGAAATTTTTCGAGGGTTTTGCAACTTAATCTCGGAGTCTGGATCTTTGGAATCTTCCAAGGGCTTAGTAGCTTGATTTTAGGATTTGGACTCTTTGAGAGTTTCTGAGGGCTTCGCAACTTGATCTTGTGATTTGGACTTTTTGAAATTTTTTGAGGGCTTAGCAGTTTGATCTCAGGATTTGAGAGAAATTATGCTTCTCTCAACTTAAATTTCTGGTCCTCAATGTGAATTTTTGGACCTCTTTCCTCTTGTGCTTTGGCCTCTATTTATAGGCAAAATAAATTAATTTGATTGGTTGAAATCACATTCAGGAGCGATATAGCATCACTTGATTCGCCATTTTTCATCCTTAATTTTCATTAGTTGAAATTTGTCATCCTTGACACATGTTATCATTTCATTGGTTGACATGCAATATACTTCTCAATTTAATGGGAATATTTAAGATTGACATTTAATTATCTAAATAGATTATGAAAATTTAATTTAATAAAATTTTCAAATCGATACATACGTATTCATTTTTTGCTTTTTTTCTTCACCAATTACTACACAAAGTCACAAACATGTGACTTGAAGATTTGGATTTTTTTTAATTATTTAGGTTGATTAAAATGACATTTTACAAATGATAGAAGTTTATAGTTTGATATGTCAGAAGTCAAAGGGGTATTAATGACCACATAATAAAATGATTAATTATGGAATTGGTTTTAGAATTTACGGGTGAGGATTTAGCCATTCCCTAAGTTACAAGAAAAAATAACTGAMCTTTAGAAAAAGAAATGCTTTGAGGAATTAATAATAGATATGTCAAATTATTATTTAAATAATACATAATGAAATAGAAAATGTGTCGAACCTCCTACAGTCAGTAGTTTTATGGTGGATGAGTCGTAATTTATTGATAGTCAACAAGTTATATCAAATTCAATGATACAACGCTACATGCATTTAAATGAATTCGTGTAATTTTCTACAATATCACATGTAACACAAAAAGTGAAATCATAACTTGTTGGTTACATAAATACAAAAGTCAACAAATTACATATAGCTTTGTATTATCAGATGGGGTATAACTTATTGTCTGCTAAGGACCTACCAATAATAAAGTTTTTCCACCAGTTCCTTCATATTATATCCTTATTGAGAATTTCCAATTCTTGCACCAAAATTGCAAAGCAGGCCCTCTCTATCTCGGAAGCTCACAGGTAGAGGAAAAGAATATGTACTTCATTTAGGTTTTCGGCCCAGCTAGTTCTGCACATATTTGGGCCTAGCTTAGCCCTTCTATATTTTCCACCACTTTGTCCAAATAATTTTGGGCCGAGCTCAATTTAAGAACTGCATTTTTTTCTAGTAATACATACAGTACTCCTGGGCTGTTGCATTTGAAGATTTTCAAAGGTGTTAAGATTAAACACGCATGTTCCAAATGTTGCCTTTCCAGTAAAGTCCAACTCCAACGCCCAACCCAAATAGAAGTAGGAATTGATGACATCAAAATTAAAATTTTTATAGGATAAGATGTACCTTAATCATCTAAATTACCAATTGGTACTGGTCAGCAGGTTAGAAATTAAAACCTTGATCTCATCATATGTATCCTACATTAATTATCTCTAAATTTGTAAAATTGTTCATTGTCTATGAACTTATAATCCATTTCGAATCATTTTTACTTCAATATATATATATAAGATCTGAAAGAATATAAATATTTATTATTATTGTTGAGTTTAAACATCTTTAAATTATATCTCTTTAATGAATTCATCATTATTTTCATATATCGTTCGAGTCTTGTCTTGATGATTTATAAGAATTTTAACTTCTATTTTTTCAAAAATGCTGAACTTGAATTACTCCAAACTATGGTAATAAAAAATTACACGATACATGTAAAATTAGCATTTTAATTTGATAATAAAACTCTTTCTTACCCTAGAGCAAGTTTTCAGTGTCCATTTAGATTAGTTTTTTGGTTGAAGAAAAATCTTTTAGTCATAAAAAAATTATTTGGTTAAAAAAAYTGAAAATTAAAAATTTTTAATTAAATGTTGTTTGGATAAAAGTTTGCGTTAATATAACAAATACAATGAAAAGATGCGGTAGATTTTTTAGGCACCAAATTTGAACCAATAAATAGGAAGAGTAAAGATGGCTTGTTAGAGGTAACATAGAACCCAAAAGGTCAAAAGCGAATCTATCAAAAATCCTTGAAATAGCAAAAATAAATTTGCATTCCCTCCCATTACCTTTTCCGTTTTCCCTCTCAAAATTCCCCTTGTTCTAGAATATTTCCTCGGAGCCACGATGCCCTACGCCCACTCCCCCCATCAATTCATGCGCTCGTCTGACGCGTCCCTTAACGGTTCATAAATAACCGAGTAATCGACTCTCCAAATTAAACCAATACTTCGAAGTAGCGCAAGGCATATGAGATATTCTACTCGCTTAGAGAGCAGTAGAAACCTAACACGTCGACCACCCAGCGAAACCCTTAGTGAGGACGACTACATCCACACAATAAACCTCCTGGAATATATTAAAATATTAATAAAATAAATACATAAAAAGGAACAAAATAAAAATGTAAAATATAAAAAAATCTACTTACAAGAGACAGCAAAGCAGCTCCTCTTTCTCTCTCTGTCTCTATCTCGGCATGAAAGCGGTAGAGAAACACTTTTTATTTTCTTCACTTCGCTTTGGAGCCTATATTTTTAACTGCAGATCTCCCCCAATTCCAAACCCTAGTTTTTACGTTTATTCCTCGCTTGATTTCTTCGATCATCCAACTATTGATTGTCGGTTTTTCTAGACATCATTTGGAATTTTTTTTCTTTTTAAAAAATTCTGCTTTTCTTTTCCTCGTTGGATTTTGATTTTACCTTTGCCGATCCGAAGAAGAAGAAGGGTTGAAAGGGATGAATTGAATTGATGAAGGTCGGATTAGGAAATTTACGGAAGAAGAAGAGTTGATGGACGATCGCTATGCCTCAACTGCGTAGCGGAGTGCGAAGAGGCCGCCGTAGACCGCCGATTGCTTCCATCGAACCGGACCCTTCCCAACCTGACCAGAACAACAACCAAAAAACTGCTGCAACCCCGGCAAAGAGAACTGCAAGGAACACTCGGCAGAGGCGAACAACAGGGAAGAGAACCGCAGGGAGAAATAATAATAATAATACCAATACTAAGAATAAGGAGGCGGCAAAACAGACAACGCCAGTTGTATTTGTGGACGACGATGATGGCGAGGATGAGAATGCTGTGAGGAAAACGCCGTCATATTTGAAGGACACGCCACCGAAGTTAGAAGAAGACAAAAAAGAGTTGGTTAATTTGAATTTGCAAGAAGAGGTAGGGGAAAAGGAGGTAATGGACGAGTACGATAGTGGAGGCCGCAGCGGCGACAAGGGATTGGGGGCTGAGGATGAGGGCAGCACTGCTCCGCTTCCTGAGAGGGTATACTTCTCTACTAATAGAACTAATTCTTAGTAATACCACTTGATTTTTATTTCTTTTATATACTTCATTCAATCATTCATTAGGATAAAGTTGGTACCTTTTCGGTTAATAGTTTGGTCTCTGATGGATTTTTTGGTGTAAGCACTTTAAAAAATTCATCGATAAGGAGTTTAAGGGCTTTTCTAGGCCTTGTTTCTGGGCGAATATTTCTGGAATCGCAAGTTTATACATTATAACTCTGTTCTTTTACTAGAAAAGAAATTTCCTTCGTTTATTCTTAAGGAAAATTATGTGTGCATTGATCCAAAATAGTTCAGGTGATTGCTGTTATTTGATTTCTAAATTTTAGTAAATTCATTTTTTGCACCCAAAAAAAAAAAAAAAATTGGACGCTCTATAGGTATTGTGAAACATAACTGGCCTTTGGACTGTACGTTTAGAAATTTGTGTATGAAGTCTTTGTCCATATAGCCTGTGGGGAGCTGGATGATTTTGTTGTTTGCATGTCGAAATATTCCTTTATTGTTTTGGATTCATTTTCTGCTTGTGTTAGTAGCTCAAGTTTTCATCAGAGGCTTTTTATACAAATTCACTTGAATTGCAGTAGTGGAGTATGTTGCGTAAATAGCTCATGTTGTCCTGAGATTCTTCTATTGTTACCTTGGGGATTATATCCTGTCTGTATTTGGGTTATATGAATCTAGTAGTAACTAATACCTTTGTTATGTTTCACATTTTTGTTATCCAGTTTTATTATGTTCTTCTACGTGCATATCATATTTCGTCCTTCTTTATTTAACTGCTTCAAAAGAATTTTGTGTGGTAAAAAGTGGATTTTAAAGGATTTTATGATGGTTTATTGTACCCTTCTTTTCCTTAAGAAATGTAGAATGACCACATTTTTGGCTCTGGAAAAATAGGTCCAGGTTGGTGGTTCTCCAGCATATCGCATTGAGAAAAAACTGGGAAAAGGAGGATTTGGACAAGTGTATGTTGGTCGTCGCATTAATCCACCAAATCCAGCTGAAAGAACTGGCCCAGGAGCCATTGAGGTACAGCATCATTGTCTTTTATCTACTTAAGGAACTTATTTCAGTGGTTTCTAGGATGGTATCAAGAAAAGTTCCCTTTCTGTTTCTAGGTAGCCTTGAAATTTGAGCATAGAAGCAGCAAAGGCTGTAACTATGGACCACCATATGAGTGGCAAGTCTACAAGTGAGTCATCTTCTCCTTGTATTGCTACAGTATTCTTGATTATGGCAGTGCTTCTCTAACTGCAAAAAGAATTAAATGTTAATTATGTAATTGTTTGGTGCCAGCAATAATATATATATATATATTTGTTTATTTATTTTTTCTTTTTCCTTTTGGTTACTCAGTGCACTTGGTGGAAGTCATGGCATACCGCGTGTACATTACAAAGGACGACAAAATGACTACTATATCATGGTATGTACCCTCCAGTACATATCGTTTTTGTACCAAAGGTTGTGTGTTCCTATTTCCCAAGTTTTCTATTCTTCTTGAATCTTGGTATTTCACATTTTATGTTTAATTGTCTTTGCAGGTTATGGATATGCTCGGTCCCAGTTTATGGGACGTCTGGAATAACAATTCCCACACGTTAGTTTCCTGTTTGCAAAATTTTGGAAATTCTTTTGCGCATTTTTATTTCTAATTCTTGGATCAGTTCAGAGCGTTCTAATGCACAAGCCTATTTCATTGATGGCAGGATGTCAATCGAGATGGTAGCTTGTATTGCCATTGAAGCTATCTCTATATTAGAGAAGTTGCATTCAAGAGGGTAAATAATTAATCTTTAAGAACTCCTAATCTCTACTTCCTCTTTTTGATTGGAGGGGGCTGATTGATGCCAGAAAGGGTTTATTATAGAACACTTGTTTTTGCGGATTTATGGAGTTGGAAAAATGTTTGTGAAGAAGTTCTGCAGTGAAGTAGTGTGATATTAAATCACTTGCAAGGTTTTTTTTTTTTTTAACATGTTGTAGGGGGCTGATACTGATCAAAGGGTTTCTTCTTTTAAAGCTCATTAAGGCAGTAAACTTCACTATATAGGATTAAGCTTACTATTATTTGGAGATTAGCCTATGTGCAGGAAATCATTAATGACTTCTCTAATTGCTATCGAATGTTTTCACATATAAATGCTGTGGTTATAATAGCTGAGAATTTTGCAGATATGTGCACGGGGATGTAAAACCAGAGAATTTTTTGCTTGGTCCACCCGGAACACCTGATGAGAAAAAATTGTTTCTTGTTGATCTTGGATTAGGTAAGTTAAAGATCATATTTTACAATRAAATCATTGATGAACACAACTTGAAAGTCTTGCATTCTTATTTTCTTATTTTGTGTTTCACTCTTCAGCCACCCGCTGGCGTGATAGTTCAACTGGTCTTCATGTTGACTATGATCAACGGCCGGATGTTTTCAGGTAATTCTCAAGTTGCAGTTTTCATTTTTTCACTTATTGGCCGATGGTTTGGCATCTCTCTGTCTGCTCTCTCCAAGTATGTTGACATATAAAGGTTGATATTGCAGGGGAACAGTACGTTATGCAAGTGTTCATGCTCATCTGGGAAGAACTGGGAGTCGGAGGGATGATTTAGAATCTCTTGCTTACACACTTATCTTTCTRTTGCGTGGCCGACTTCCTTGGCAAGGGTATCAGGTTTGTAGTTTCCAAATCCTTTCGGAGTTTGTTAATCTGCTGTTAGTTAGTTATTCTTACAGAATGGCTTACTCAGGGGGAGAACAAAGGATTCCTCGTCTGCAAAAAGAAGATGGCAACTTCACCTGAAACTCTCTGCTGTTTCTGCCCTGCACCCTTCCGGCAGTTTGTTGAGTATGTTGTGAACTTGAAGTTTGATGAAGAGCCTAATTATGCCAAGTACATATCCCTCTTTGATGGAATAGTTGGCCCAAACCCAGACATCAGGCCCATCAACACTGATGGTGCTCAGAAGGTATTGTTAGTTTCTTGTGGATATGTAGCATGTGATGCTGTAGTGTTGAAGTCTTTATGTAATGCAGTTCAAAATGTTCTTAATGTTTACCTTTTTGCTTGATAAAGCTTATATATCAAGTTGGACATAAAAGAGGACGATTGACAATTGAAGATGATGATGATGAACAACCAAAGAAGAAAGTTAGAATGGGAATGCCTGCCACACAATGGATAAGCGTTTATAATGCTCGGCGGCCAATGAAGCAAAGGTTTATTTAAACTTGATAACTTTTCAGGTTAGCTGTTGGATACTTGACTTCGAATAACATTGTTGGTTTTTGTAGGTATCATTATAATGTGGCAGATATGAGGCTCGCCCAGCACATTGATAAAGGAAATGAGGATGGCCTATTTATCAGYAGCGTGGCTTCTTGTTCAAATTTGTGGGCCCTCATTATGGATGCTGGGACTGGGTTCTCTGCTCAAGTTTATGAGCTGTCACCCTTTTTCCTTCACAAGGTATCTTTATGTTTCCTTTTGAACTGGAGCCGGCTTAATACCTTGAATGCGAGGCGGCTCTTTATTTGCAAATTATGTCTGCGTACTCGCATGTCGGGCTCTATAGACATTTACTRTATCTTCCTGTGGTTGGTTTAAGAATTATTGGTTTTTATAACATGTTAGGCAAAAGTCAAGTAATCTCATTGTTTCCTGTCTTGCTTTAGGAATGGATTATGGAACAATGGGAGAAGAATTATTATATAAGTGCCATAGCAGGGTCTAACAATGGGAGTTCGTTGGTTGTCATGTCTAAGGGTGAGTACAATAGCTTTATGTTTCCTTTTTCTTTTTGGCATACTGTTTTGTTTTTGGAGATTGATGTGCGACATAACGGATGCAGGTACCCAATATTTACAGCAGTCTTATAAAGTCAGTGAATCATTTCCTTTTAAATGGATAAACAAAAAATGGAGGGAAGGGTTCTATGTTACTGCAATGGCAACGGCTGGGACTAGATGGGCCATTGTTATGTCTCGTGGGGCTGGGTTTTCTGATCAGGTTTGTTTCATGTAGTGAACCTATATTCTATATCATGACATTCCTCTAACAAACAAATAATTGTTTTCGGCTTTGATTCGTTCCCTCATATCAGGTTGTGGAACTAGATTTCCTCTACCCTAGTGAAGGTATTCATAGGAGATGGGATGCCGGTTATCGCATCACTTCTACTGCTGCTACATGGGATCAAGCTGCTTTTGTTCTTAGTGTTCCAAGAAGAAAGCCTGCTGATGAAACACAAGAAACACTCCGGACTTCTGCTTTTCCTAGCACACATGTGAAGGTTGAGGACCTAAATGTTTTGGTTTTTATTTTTCAAGGTTGATCACTTTAATGTTTTTATTGTCTTCCCATTTCTGTATTTGTATGTAAAAGTTGTTGATGCTTCTTGCAGGAGAAATGGGCGAAAAATCTTTACATTGCTTCTGTTTGTTATGGGCGGACTGTTTCCTGAGGCATGGCAGTTTTGTTGCGGAATTCTCTTGGTGGCTTTTAGCTCTATTTTATGAGCCATGATAGTGCTGTCTCTGCTTAAAATCATTGCCTTGCCTTCTACAGTCAAGYTGACTCATCATGCGTTGGAAAAATTCTGGCCATCAAAATGTGAAATTGTAATTCCTGTGCATTTTATGTCAAAATCCAATGCCTTTAGCAGTTCATTGTCTTCAACATGGGGGTGGATTAGCTTTTGGTGAAGCTTTGTATATCTCTAAACAATAATAGTTTTTAGCAAAGTGCATGGAGCTGCATTTGAGCAATTGATGGCTTTGTTGAACATGCAACTATGATTTGCAACTAGGTCTAGATTTTATCATTTATATGCTCTTCTTCATTTAGGTTTCTCTGTAGTTTGGACTTGTATCCCTAGGACCTCATAGTCTAAATTATGGTATTTGAGAATAGCATGGAGGTGGATATGGTAAATTGATCTTAATCTAGAGTGGTACTTTATTATAATCTATTCTTCATGTTGTCCATACCTTTGACATTATGTGTCGCAAACTAGACTGGGGCATTTGATACGTTGAGATGTAAGAAATTGATTTAGAACACTAGCTGGTAATCTGCTGCTCATTAGATATTTGTTTGCTTCAATAATTATAGATGTAATGATACTGTTGGCTGCTCCTTTACAAGTTATAAACATTTTACAAGATGTTCCAGCTGAAGAATCATTTAATGTTGAGGTCTAACGTTTGGGTTGTATTTCCTTCATCCATTTGAGCCAGGTTGCAGAAACTTCTTTCTTTGGTATCATTTTCTTGTATATAAGCTGAAAGGTAGCTGCAAATGTTGTTGAAGTTGTTTAAAATGAGAAGGGAGAGTGAGCTTCAAAATTTACCAATTCTGATTTGGAGTGTTTATTTCTTAAGTACTGCTGGACACTGGCTCTTCAACATAATTGACTCAGAGGGAGTTGCTATAAATTATTTTTATGCTTATTTTTTCTTGTCTTTGGTAAGACTACAGATAACCTTTATTTTCTGCTGCAGTTTTAACCTCTTTCCTCACAGATGTAGCTCATCTGGCAAACAAGTCTTGACTTTTGTGTTTGGGGATTGAGGTTGGTAAGTGTTAAATGGTTCCACTTCCTACGGTTTTTACTTGCAATTGTAAATTATACAGTCTTTCTGATGTGAAGTTCAGAGTAGAGGGTAATGCCTGTTTAGTGAAAGCACATTCCTGTTTGGCATGGATGCAAAACAAGAAGGTGAGTTGACGAATTGTGATCAAACTGGCATGAAGGAACCTATTTGCAAGGCTTACCTGTTGTTGTGTGTGTAGAGATTTTTAGGAAGCTCTGAGCCATGGTGGTTTCTTTATATTTCTTGGGGTTTTCTTTTTGTATGCACATGTACCCTTCCATTGTCAGCGTTGTTGTTCATTTGGGTTTTCCTGTGTTCTCATTTCTTTTTCACAATAGGAGGATGCAAACTTGAAACCCTTATCTTGGTTCATGTGTGTTATTCGTTTTCCTTGGGCAATATTCTGGGCAGTACTAGGATAAGGCTTCTTCAGTCGGCAGGTGAAGGTAAACCCTAAAATTTCTTCGCCGTCGTTATTGCAGCCCAGAATGAAATGAGTGATGATGCCAAGCATGTTTGTTTGAACCTTTTACCACCCTTGTAGGAGAGTTATTTGAAACTCTTGAGGACAGTTCAAAGTCAATTTGGTGATTCCTAGAGATTTACTTCACCAAGAAAAGTCCTGGTGGAAATTGAGTTTTAAGATGCAATGCTTTCAGCTCTTCTTGTGTAATGCATCTGTCATCYATGTGTGAAGTTATATCTCTTGAGCTTGTTATCGCTGTGTTCAGCTTGCATCCAATGATTATGACCAGTTTGATTGAATGGGGGGAAAGCTCCGAGTCTGTCTGCTGCATATGAAGTAACATCTGAAACCATTTGGGGTACATGCTTTTTTAAGTGAAATCATCTTTTGGCTTTACCTTGAGTAGCTGGGCGGACCTGAAGTATGTCAATCTTCCTTCATGGAAAAATAGGGCTTCTTTCAATTATCTTTCAATCTTTCAGAATAGGGCTTCTTTCAATTATACTAGTACAAATGATTCATAATCACAAGTGAACGGATTACCGCAAAGTATCATGAGATCTGAGTTATCTTGACTATGTAACCCTTCTGAAATTGTAATGCTGATAATGAGCCTTGGTGCTGCTTTGGAYGGCAAGGTTTGGGTGGGAAAGGATTCGAGAGAAATAGGTGCTGCATTATTTCATGTGGGAGCAGTGAATAGAAGAAAAAAGTGGCTATGTTTGGKTATTCAGTTTCAGTGCGAGTGTAGCAACTTTAAGTTGGATTATAATTGGGGAAGGAGAATAGTTTAAGTGGAGAAGTTTGGATCCGATTTTCGAACGTGCTCTCAAAAAAATACCAATGAATGAGAAAAACAAATTCAAAATCGACAAGAAAATTTGGGTGGAGTTGTGATAATAAAGGATTAACTTAGTTTAATAAATGATTAATGCCTGAGTTCTGGATTAACAAAGTTTCTAAAATATATGATTAATGTTAGTTCGAAGAGAGCATGCTGGGAAAAATTTGATGTTGTAATTACGGTTCAAATCGTGCTAAGAAGAAAAGAAATATTTGCTGCTTATGTTTGGTGGTTCATAGCAAATTAGATTTATGGATTTGTAAAAGAAATGACTTCTTAACTGCAATATGTCTATGTTGTTCATGTGTAATTATAGAACGATTCAATTTGTCATTGAAGCAGATCGTAGTGGAGTTGGATAGCTAAATATAGCCTAATTTTCTCTGGGATGGCTCCTCTACGTTTGTGGAGGGACCCAAAGTGGCTGCTGGGAAACACTAATTTAGCAACCGAATATATAAAATCGAGTAAGAATAATTGTGAAAAAGCATCAATTTCTCTTTGGTCTTCTGAAACAAATTTGGGGGCTTTCTTTGTGCTGAATTTGGACAAGGTATCAAATGGCTTTTGTTGTTTTTCGTTTGCGTAGATGTCCTGTGTTTGAACTTTAAATTGCAAAATTTTATTTCAAGTAATATTTACAGTTAAGAATTCTTTTAAATATCAATAAAAATTTTCAAAGTTCTTAATACGAATCTTCTTTTTTTTTTTTTTTTACCTTATATAATTAGATCAAACACATGTATTAAAAATTTCAAAATTTTCTTTACCAAAGCATGTCTGAGCAAAGTAGTATTCTTTGGAGAGGAGAGACTGATTCTTTTAATACAAATACGCACATCCTAATTTGATTGACATAATAATGATTATGTAGCATGAAATACATAAATGTGTGTGTATATATATATATATATATATACACACGTTATAATCTAATCGATAATGTATAAAGTACTTAATAAAAATATATATAGTTAATCGTTAACTATGTACAAGATATTTAATTAATTATATATGAGATTTATGAGGATCTAGTAACAATTCATCCACTAAAAAGATTTTCTCGAGATTGGAAYTAATAATTAATTTATACAATTCTCGTAAGAGAAAGAGGTAAAAATGAAATTTACGTCGTAATTGAGAGGTAATAATCAAGTATGCTCTTCCAAGTTATTCGGCTTAGTAATTTCAAAACTGTACCCGGGAATATAACTACAATCAGGAATTGGACGGGCACAGCAGCTTCCCAGACGAGTGAAGCATTGGATGATAGGGAGAGCATCCCATACTTCGTTCCGTATCATGGATCTCATCATAAAAATCACTCCGGCAAAACCTGCTCCATGTCTCATCCAACCCTCAAATATGTGCAATAATAAGTGTTTATACTGAAGATTAAAACTACCTCTACTTGTTATAAGACGAGCAGAAAATAAATAAGCCGATTTCGGTGAAATTTTCATCACCTCTGCGGAGTTGACAAGCTGCAAAGAATGGTCGTAACTTTATCCCTTCTGCTCAGTAATTTCATATCACCATGCCATCTATCCAATGACTAAATAATCTCATGCGGATGCCTAGCGGGAGTTTTGCATACATTTTGCAATTTTGCAGCTGCTGCTTGTTAGATATGATTTTTTTTTTTTTTTTTTCCTGGTTTTGACATGCTATCCATTTTCCAGAGCAGAAACAGAAATGTACGTCATGTGTTTTATCCACCATAATTCTTCAGTTAACAAAGTGTACAGAGGGTGCTGATATTGTATTTCAACTCAAAGTGAGCCCCTGTGCAAAGAGACCAATTATTTATTCATTGGTATCCAAATTCACGAGAGAACCAGAGCAGTTTGTCAATTTTCATTTGAAAGATATAAAGAGCTTCGGCAACATATATGTACACATGATTGTTTCTAGTCTAGATAACTTTACATACGAGGGGCTGCATACAAATTCACTCAAGACCTACTAGCAGGACTTGCAGTGAAACTCGTATATTAGTTCATGATGGATAGGAAGGAAGATTTAGCCAAAAAGAGAGAACGACTATATGGACTAGAAGTTCTTTTTCTATATGCTGGGGCAGGAGGAAGGAAAAGAACATGTTAAGGCTCACAAAAAGGTAAAAAGCATCCATTCAGAACCTCGGAATAWGTAAAATTGCGTCCAACATTTCTTACGATTCATTCTTCCGCAGAAGCCCTAATATGTATGGCCGGAAACATAATCTGCTCAAGTAAACCCTTTCCTGGAACAAGAAAAGGGTTAAAGTGTTTAAGCAACTATATCCATATTCTGGAAAAAATAAACACATAATGAAGCCAAATTTCAAAATGTTTCCAGAGCTCGCATAACAGAAATCACCTGTGAGTTATCATGATTATATTGGATAGTGAAAAGACATCTGCAACCTCTTACATCATGCAGCCTTTTCTCAATGTCCACAACATGAGCTTCGTAATATCTTGCTTGATCTTTCCGCTCCTAGCGCTCATAATAACGGAAGAAAGGTTAAGTTGCCACCAAATGTGCCAATAAGACTTTAAGCCCCCAAAGACATTTTGATGCTTTTTGTGCATTTAAATAAATAAAAAAGAAAGAAATGGAAGGATTCGTCTTCAAAATTGTAACCCCTCAATAATTATAACCATGAACAAAATTTAATTTCAGTCATAATTCATCATCATAAACTTTTGTATTCTTCCGTTCACTATGTCAGGTTATCTAGGCAACACATGTGCCAGTAAGCATTAACACCCAAATACAGTTTGATGTTTTTTGTGCAGTTTAAAAAAATAAAGAAGATTTTGGTTAGAGTGCCATTAGTCTTCTTTCATAATATCTTACTTGATCTTTTTACTAGTAGTGCATCATAATAACGGAAGACAGCTCAAGTCRCCGCCACATGCGCTGGCAAGACTTAAAGCCCTAAGATATTTTGATGCTTTTAAGAGTAATGAATACATCTTTCTTCTTTTTCCTGTCATAATTCATCATCATAATTTTCTGTTTTCTTTTTCATTTACTATGTCCAGTGACCTCAGCACCACATTTGCCGGTAAATAACCGAATACATTTTGATTATTTTTGTGCATTTTAAAGAAAAGAAATAAAGAAGATTTTGGTTAAGAGTGTCGCTGTACTTTGCATTGGCCTCTCCCCTTAATCCCCCAGAAAAGAAGTTACCTGGAAACAGAGTACATATTCTCCAACCTTAACTATGTTGCATTCTGAGTTCTCCAAACTGATGGACCTGTCACGCACTGCCTTTTTAACATTCACCCATTCATCTTCGTCTGGCCCAAATCCAATAAATCTTACAAGAACTTCCTGCAGTAAATTATACTTGCATTAAAAGTAAGCCCCTAAACAGACACTAAATTCYTCTTGTGGCATTCTATTGAGATCTTTCTGTTAGTCCAAAGATGCATTAAGAATAATATGACTCCAGGATTGAGAAAAAGTGAACATTCCTCACAACTCAAAATGAAAAGGTTTTAAAAGGAGACAAACCAAAAAGCTGCATTAYTAGGCATGAAGCATGCAATTCTTCAGATAACTATATGCTCAGACACTGGGCGCAGGAGATCACAAGAACGAACTCAATTAACAGAAAGAATGCACGACTTCAAGGGTTTATTGTCAATTATCATACTGGAAATCCGTTTTGGAGCAGTATAGCTACTTACAGCTTCTCCTGAACTGAGGAATCTGTGTGCAATAAATTTCTGTATGTCATACCTGTAAAACGTTGTAATAGATGAGAGCAGGTTTTAAACATTAAATTGCAAACTCTAGTCTGGCGGTGGTCAGAATTACTGCATGAATAAATGAACTTCCATAACGAGCACTTTATGTTGGCTTTTCTCCCAACATGCTATGGAAAGGGAAGGGAGAAAGGTTCAAAACTAAGTCACAAACACTTTAGAACCATGCATATCTGCTCCTCAAAAGAGTAGCCCAGGTCATAGCCAAATAACCACCCTGAACTACATGTTTCATTTTGTTGTGGAAAAGCGGATATGGTCAAGCCCAATGCATGAAATGGTGATTAATGCTAATGCATTCCGGCCATTCAAATTATTTTATTTAGCTTTCCATTAAGAAGAAAAAAAGAAAGATTTACTCAGTTGATCTTCGACTGTATATGACAATCTCTAGCAATGTTTAATAGAAAAATAAAGGATATAAACAGTAAAATATGTTAATATTCTTCAATAATCTGTTTCTTAAGGGCATGCAAATTCATTATGCAATACTCCAAAAGCAAAAGAACATGAATGGTGTCCTAGGACGATAGAAACTAAACACCACTAAAAACATTGAGGTGGAATAACTTCCAATTGTTCACAATCGAAGAGCAAAAAGTAGAGCAACAACAGAAAACAGTTAATTTTGAAATTATGCAAGGGCTTGGGACTGTTCTTCAGTCTAGCATTTCTATTAAGCAGTTCAGTGAYAAAGATTTTCCTTATTCAACTTTGCTGCCTAAACTCATATTGCAAAYGAAACAATAAACAATAGAATTCTCGAAAGTCTACTGCCAATTCTTCTGGCAACTTCAAYACTTAAGGGGCTGAGCTCTTCATCCAGCAAATGCTAGAATTTTTCTGTGAATCTTTCTCAAAAATGCAAGCTTATTAAGAGGATCGAGTGAACAATGAGGAGAGGACATCGGAGAAGATTATGTGAACTCTAAAATCGCCCCCCCAAAATAGAAGTACAAGTATGACGAAGCCAAGACTTAAAATCAACATATTCACAAATTGAGTCTTTAATTGTCCGATTTAACCCTTTTTGCTTAAAAATTTTGAATCATAAAATCAAGATGTTCAGCAAATACATGCTCTCTATAAATTGAGGATTCCTAGGCTTTAAATCGTTAAGACTTCTAACCTATTGCTGTCGCTCACCTACCATGCACCATATTTCCATTTCTATTCCAGAACATATACAACAAGAAAGAGAGGTCACCAAAGTAATTCCTACTCAAGTCCAAAGAAAATAGGTTCCAGAAATTTCAATTGGAAACCAATTCCTTCAGTTGAAAGACAGAGTTCATTTATGTTGCAAAGCAAGATCATTGTGAAGAACTAATGGCAAAAAACCAAGCATGTGTAGCATTCTTTCCCAAGTTGATGGACAGATTTTTAATTCACATGGTCAAAAGCATCCAGTATAAGCATCATATTAGATGTGCCACATAAAATAATAGTAGTGATTATTAGTTTACTGGAAATAAACCTTGTTAACAAATTCATATTGCTGATCGTAACCTATGGAAACAATTCATTAGTTGTGTACCCAAGCTTACCATGCCCCATCCCTTGATGATCTTGCCTCAAATTCCATATCAGATGTATCTTGAACCTYTTGACCTGATTCCATGACACTTCGGTCATCATTCTTAAAAAGATACTATGGATTCGCCAAGAGTGAGTAAACAATATAACTTCTGCCAAAGGAACATAACTAGCATATAAAATAACTCAGTACAGGAAAATATTTGAGAAATAACTCAGATGCAACACAAGAAGACAAGAAGATAAAAGTAGGAAATAAACACCTTTAAAGAATTAGCGAGTTTCTAGGATTCCACACCACAGAGATTTGATGAGTAATAGTGTACAATAAACTCACAAGAATATCTCTATCAATAAATATATTGGCAATGGCAGAGTTGGTTTGTGGTTATCAACATCTAAGAAAGTATCACTAAAGATTTCTTTTGCTCAAATTTCTCTAATATGACAATGTAACAGAATCCTACCCAATATCCAAATGTTCTAATCTGTTTTATTACCAGAACTACTGTTTATAACAAAGCTAATACCACCACAATATTAACCTTACAAGACACAGTTCAAAGAGGTACTAACATTGATATTAGCCAAAACGAGACAAGAACAACTCAGCATATAGCAAAAAAGATGCCAAATTATTGAAGATAAAGTCCTGAAATCATAGTTATAGAACATATACAGAAAATGTTCAACATGATCGATTCTGTTATTGCACAGAGACAAAGATAGCCTAAAATTGCTCAAGAATTAATATCCTCTGAAAATTATCSAGAGAAAATTGAAAAGAGTATGACTCACAACAATTATGTAAGATACTCTGCAAAACCACAGGAGTACCTTTTGGCATCTGAGAGTTCTGATTTGTTTTGTTCAAGAAGCAAGTTCCTGGGACAATGGAGATTTTTCTGGTATTGTCATCTGAAGTATCTAGAGAAAGGCTATGCTGCTGCCTGTTCTGGAACCAATTCTCAATCTAAACACAGACAAGGTAGTTCGAGTTTTATTTTCAGTCAAGTTGAACTGTTACATGGTAGTGCAAAAAGAATGGAGAGCATTACTACCTCTGTCCACTTTACAACTGGTTTTCCAGCCCGACCTTTGGAGCGACTAGAAAACATGTCAAATAAAAGCAGATGTTATCCATAAAAGGAGTACGTTCGAATAATCTTCATAAAAGTCATTGCAAATAGAGATGTAACTTACTTGAAAACCCTTGCTAGCTTCTTACAGTACTCTTGGTCAAAAGATTTATCTGTATCATCCTTAAATAACTTCTCCATTTTCTCAATCTGCTTAAGACATAAGAAAAACATGCATCATACTCCTATAAGAATAACATGAACTTATGAAACTAGAATCCACAATTCATTGCTTAATTTCTCACACAACCTTAAATTACACAAACAAGTATATTTAAAATGAAAAATGCTAACAAAAGTTGTSACCAGCATATTCAATGAAAAACAGTCTTAAGGAAATCATCCTCTGAATTACCACAAGAACTGATGCCAACTGATTTCAGACTCGAGAACCACTGCACTTTGCAATTATTCCATATAAAATGAAAAGGAAATGACATGCATAGATAATGTTATAACTGAGCACAAAGCAAAGCTGCAGATGAAGCATGTAAGCTTCAAGATCCTAAACTATTAGTAGTTGAATAGGATAAGCTCAGCGTAATCATATCCCAGAAAAAAACTTCTTGTAGCAACACTATGCTTACTCATCTTTTTGCATAAGTACAACAAACRGTTGGGCTGGGGCCTTCAATAAATTTCTGGAACCGTACTCCCATAAACTGAGTTCTAGAACTGTGAAAAAATACAGGGGCCACGAGGTATCATATTCCTCTAGCTTGGACTAAAGTTATGGGCACTAGCAACCAATCTAAGTTCTCCATAATAGTAATGATACTTGCATTTCTACAATATAGAATATAACTTGTTTCAATTTTCTGGAATTAGTATATAAGAGGTTAAAAGAATAAGGAAGAACAATTGTCTTGTCACCCTTAATTGGGCATTTAAGGAATCTGATTTAGAATTGACTATCCCTTAAATTCATAAGTTGGAGAACCTTATTCAACAAAGAGGCGGCTAGTTCTCTTCCTAACCCATAGATTGGTCACAAAGCATAGAACCAAATGATAAATGTTTACTACTCCAACAGGTAGGATACCACTCCTATCATGTATGCTGTTAGAACAATAACATTTTACACCAAATATATAATATATATATATATATATATATATATATATATACTATATAATATTAAGATAATGGGGTATTTTTTTTGTTGCACGGAACTCACAAAAATTTTAAAGAGCAGCACAAACCTCTAGTATTATTTTCTAGCAGTGCTGTCGAGAAAATGAAATTTCAATTGGGGAGAAAATTAGCGCCGTCTCACAATTTAGTGTGACCCATTATCATTCAAAGGAAAGATTCCACTTCATTTTCCCGTTCTCCCAACTCAGGGGTATACGATTACTCATTTAGAATTATTGGCCTCAGCAAGGCTTCTTATCAAATAGATGCTAAAACATATCTTAAAAAGGAAAGAGTAATGTGCACTATATAAAGATGAAATAGATGTGTGAGTAATTTGCAGAATCCTGCTTCTATCCCGAAGTCAAGACTTTAAGAGCCGTTGATGCCAAATTTATTTAAGCAAAGTAACTAATCCAACTAAAATAATACCCAATTAACAGCCGAAGAGTCAGTAGGAGGCTCCATATTTGAGCTCTCTGTTAATGAATGATTCAACCCACCTCCAAAGACATGCATATCCACTCGTAATACATGAAGAGACGAGTTACAAACAAAAATTATTATCTCTTGAAAGAGAAAGAGAGAAAAGATGAATACATATGAAGGAATACAAATGCAAATGGCTTTTTGGTGCAATTTCTCAAAGGTAGGGAAATGTTAAATGGATGATCAATCTTGTAACACGAGCAGATTTTTTTTCCCTAAAAAAATCGAAAATCAGAAGGGAAAAGAAAATATTAACCTCGGCATTTGTGAACCCAGTAAAGAATTTTCTGTTTCGAGGACGAAGATCCATAAAGGGCTTCGACGATCAACGAAAATGTTTCAAATATGGAAGTTGATAAGGCAAAAGCCTAAAACCCTAGTTCAGTACTTGTTGGGAACACATGGAGTCTTCGTTCAGGAGGGGAGAGTGGCGATATCAGCTTCTCACGCGCGTTCCCGGACGTTCGTTTGTTTTTTTATTTAGGTTTCTGTCTAATAAAACTGAATTCCCAAAGCATTTCAGATTAACCCATTTATCGTAAAACTATCAAAATTCTGTTATTTATATATATATTTTTTTCATTCTCTTTTTTCACTTTCATAACTGCAAGTAAGGAGTCGGATCGAGTTAAAAGTCCGTTTCACCCTTGGTGTAAATTTCGCTATATTATCATATTTTTTTCTCTTCCAGATATARTTAATTCTCGAACGTTTTGAATTTTTCAGAGACTTTTTAATTTTTCATCTTCATGCCATCTAAATTCTTAGGTCCATTCCTTTTTTCTTTCTTTGGTGCAAAAGGATTTATTGTATATATAGCAAAAAATTAAAAAAAAATTACAAAGATTGAATAGGCAGCATCGCCTTAGACATAAGTGCTTGTCATTCTGTGTTCCATGATTTTATACTTCCAAAATACCTATCCTAGTCTCCATTGGTAGGAGTCCAAAGTCATCGTAAAAGAATTGTATGTTTCTCCAACACCACACCACATTAAGTATGATAGGGAAATCTACAGGCCATGGGTCATTCATCAACAGATTCTCCATTGTTTCACAGAGAATCCATAGGAAAACACGTCAACTCGATTTTGAGGAAGAAAACCATACCAAGTCTCTCCCACCCATGACAATCTCGGATAGAATGTAATGAGGTCTCTGGCTGCTTACAACATATCAAACAAAGAGGGGTGTCAAGGAGCTGAATTCAGTGAAGAAAGCTGGCCGTCTTTAACCGCTCTCCTCTAATGAACTAAAGAAGCAAGGAAAATTGCAAAGGACCCTTATATTTCCATAAACGCTGCCAGTGAGAGTGCTCAGTGTTCACCTCCTCTACTTGTAAATCATAGGTAGCCTTTACAGTAAGAAAGCAATTAGCAGCTCCAAACCATACTGGCTCATCTGAACCTAAATTAGAGGCTAGGGAGATGCGGCATAGTTGGTCTCAAATTTGCTGCGAAAAAGCCTCCGAAGCTCCAGAAATTCCAGTGGAAAGGAGTCCTCCAAAACGAGTTAACTGAAGCCCTGCAATTAAAAAAACTAGGTTGTCTAATGAGATGATGACTCAGTGGTCCATATTGTAACCACATCTCCGACCAAAATAGCGTTCTGCAGCCATCCCTTATTCTCCATTCTAATTATGATAGGATCCTCTTGTATCCCTCAGTAATGCCCTTCCAAATATGGGAGGAAGGTTTCTTTGACAGATGAGGAAGGACATCAAGTATTAAACTCCCATATTATTTAGAGGAGACTAATTAACCCAAGGGGAAGAAGGACACGCTAACATCCTCCAAGAGAGTTTTGCTAAATTAGCCAAATTAACTTCCTTCATCTTACGAATGCCAAGGCGCCCATTTAATTTAGACGAACAGATTGTCTTCGAATTTAAGGTGTGGAGCTTCCTGTTGTCATCCCCTTCGCCCCATACAAGTTTCCTGTTCAGACCCTCTAAGCTTTGTTAAGAACAGAACTTGGAAGTTCAATGGTCTGCACTGTGTAAGCTGGAATAGCTGAAGTAACTGTCTTGATTAGATTTAATCTAGCCGCAATAGAAAGAGTGCGCATGTTCCATCCACAAAGCTTCTTGCGTACTTTGTCAACAACATACCTAAAGGTTGGTCCATTGACTCGGGAATGAGTTAATGGGATTCCCAAGTACACGCCCAAGTTATCTATGAGTGTCATACCTGTTTGTCAGGCAATATTCAGAGCTCGCCCTCTAGTAATATTTTTCGACACCATAATAGGTGATTTATCCAGATTTAACTTTTTACCCAGTGCCCTTACAAAAATCCTGTAAAATCCACTGTATAGTTTTTGCCTACTGGATGGATGCCTGTCCAGAAAAGAAGAGGTCATCTGCAAAGAAGAGATGCAAGAAGGTAAGTTCTTTCATAGAAGCTCGGCAATCACCTTGACTGACCAATTTATAAATTTGATGACCAAGTACCTCCACACACACGACAAACAAATAAAGAGACGAGATCACCATGTCTAATCCTCGAGAAGGCTTGAAGCTAGGAAGTGCTTCACCATTCCAAAGCACAGAAAGAGATTTGGGAGTAGTAGAATGCATGATCAACTGGGTCATGGGAGGAAAAATCCACATTTCTAATGACTCCATTCCAAAAAGGTGCGCTCAATTTTATCATATGCTTTTTCCAAATCAATCTTAAGGGCCATGTGCCCCTTCTTTCCTGTCTTTCTGCATATAGAATGGACTAACTCCTAGCCACAATGATATTATCTGCAACCTGCCTGCTTGGAATAAAACTACTCTGCGCGGGTCCGATAAACTTATTCATAGCTCTCTTCAGTCTGTTAGCTATGACGTTACTAATAAGCTTCATGAGTACATTGCACAAAATAATGGGTTGAAACTGGCTAATCTATTCAGGAGAAGCAGTCTTTGGAATCAAGGCAATGAGAGATTCATTTAGACTATCCTGAACAATACCAATAGAAAAGATCTGTTGCATGAACAAGGTAATAGAATCATCTATAATGTGTTAATATTTCTGAAAAGAGGCTGGGATAAGTCCATTAGGCCTAGGTGCTTTATAGGTCCCCATCTCAAAAAGGACATCCCTTGCCTCAACTGGAATATCTCAATTTAGAAGGTGACGATCCTCGCGATTAAGTGTTGGAAAGGACCACTCCATCAGATCGGACGTTTAACATGTTCTGCAATATGTAAGTGTATATAGTAGTCCCTGGTCATCTCCTTCAAGTGAGTCTGGTTCTCTGTCCATTATATATAGTAGTCCCTGGTCATCTCCTTCAAGTGAGTCTGGTTCTCTGTCCATTAACCTAACGCATCCTTCAACCTCTGAATCCAGTTTTTGGCCTTACGAGTAATAGTGGTCGTATGGAAGTACCTAGTATTCCATTCACCTTCAATTATCCATTGGGCCCTAGATTTCTGAAACCAAAAGAGCTCCTCTATTTGAGGATGCTGCCTTCCAAGTTCTCCAAGAAATTAGAGGAGGCTAAGCAGAGACTTCTCTGAATATCGGCCAAACAGGCTAGACCTCTCTTCCTCTTCGAGAATATGTTCCCAAAGACATTCTTATTCCAAGTGGTAGCTGATTCAGTAAAAGCCCGAAGAGTATGAGTGAGAGGTATATTTGGGTCACACCATGCATCCTGTACTAGGCTTTCAGAAGTCGGATGTAGAAATCAAGCCGCCAACATTCTGAACGGTTTCGCTGCTAGGAGATCTGAACCCTCACTATCACAACCAATGAGAATCGAGTGATGGTCCGATGTAGTGCATGGCAAGTAACATAAGCTCCTGGAAAGGCATGGCGCTAAGAGATAGAGCACATGGCCTRTCCAACCTTCACGAATATTGGCCTGGCCAAATCATTTTATTCTTCCAGGTATACTGGGGTTCTGCAAAACCAAGATCAAGTAAGACCACAAGATTCCACAAGTTCGGCCATCCCTCTAGTCTGCCACTCCCTCAGTAATCTACTCCCTTTCTTTTCATCACCATATAATACTTGATTAAAATCCCCTGCTAGCAACCAGGGCACTCCTACAATAAGACCTAGTGTTCGCAGATATGCCCACAAACTCTCCCTCGTCTCTCTATGACGTGAAGCATAAATAGCAGCGAACACTCATACCTCTTTATTTTTCTCTTTAATAATCATATTCACCACCTGATCATTTTTTGTGACTTATCAATCCCTCCCCAACCTTCTTCCCAAAATATTCAAATACCGCCAATATATCCTTCTGTTTCCCCTACTGCCAATCCACTGAAACTCCCAATCTGAGAGAGTTTCTCAGCACGTCTACTACTAACTTTAACTTCAACCAAGACTAAAACATGAGGTTTATTAAATCGGACAACTTCAAGAAAATAATTCTGGAATTCACCAAAGCTAGCGCCCTTGCAGTTTCATGTGATAAACTTCATAAAAAGTTTATAAATTCAAAGATTCAGAAGCCTCTAACTCCATTAGAGTGGCTTCTCCTGAGTCAAGGGGTACCTAGTTTGTTTTATCACTTTTGCTATTCATGCATACAATAACTTTTGCAAGAGAATTATTGCCCAAATTTGATCATCGTCAGTTGAGGTGGCCATTGTGATATTGGCCCGAGGAACTATAATGGCCGAGTTTTTTACTTTAAAAGGTGAGCGCAAGTCAAAATTGTCTGGGCCAGCATCAAGAATCACTTTTGTAGTAGGCTGGTAATTTACTAGAGGTTCGGTCAGCTTTACGGAGCCCTGCTTAGCCACAAAATGATAACCAGGAGATTAGGCATGTTGAGGGGCTAGAATTGTTTTCTTTTTCTAAGGTCTAGATACTGCTTTAGTCTTCAKATTTTTGGGCTGATAGACAGGCTTAGGTTCAGTTGGTCGGACCTTGCTGGTTTCGTCATGCTTACGTGTGGAGCCCACAAGGAAATTGAAGCCCATGGGTCCAGGTATGGTCTAAATATGTTCACCATGCCCCAACTCATCAGTAATATTAACCTGCACATCCGCTAAATCCTCCAAATCATTCAAAGCTACGCGATCCCTCTTTTTGCGCTCATGAACCGATCTTACTTAGGGATCTGCTAATTGAGAAGGGAGTAATTCCTTTCCCTCGATCCTACTTGAGATTACATCCCAGCATGGTAAGTGGCAGCCTCTGAACCATCTTGGCGTGATTGGCGGCATCCTTGCTTGGTTATCTCCCATGGTTGTCGTTGTGGGCGAGATAAGTTACAGTTGCAGCGTCGGGGCCATTTTTATTGCGTTGATAGGGTTTCTTCGGCAGCATCCAAGGTATGAAGGTGACTATATGATGTGTGTGGAAAATCATTAATTTTACTAGTGACTATATCCATATTTTCGCTTTTTTTAGTATAATGAAGTATTAATTTGTATTATTTTACTTTGAATATTAGTTAGAACCAATCAATGCAATTACTAAGGTAAAATACTTTATTATATAAGAAAAAGATGATTCTATTAATAAAATAGAAGTTTACTTAAATAAGGGAAGATTTATTCGATATTGCTACAATGGAGAACAATGGCTTAAAAATACAATGCTATAGCATTGCGTATCACGAGCAAAAATGATTATTTTATTTAAAGAAAGAATGTTGGAGAGAGAAAAGAGGAGAGAGAAAGGGAGCAAAAAGAGAGAGGTTTGGAAGAAGAAGAAGAAGACTTAAGGAAGMTTTCACAATTGGACTTCATATGCATTTCAATATGTTAATCTTTTACATCTTGTATTTCACTTCATCCAAGAATATGAACTAACTTTTAAGAAGTTAGAGTTTGATGAATACATGTATTTAATGTCTATTTGAATGATTTGAGTAAAGTTTTTTCTTTATGAATGTTTTACTCAAGATCACATATTGTTTACATTCACGGTTTTATTGACAGTGAATACTATTTGTGTGAGCTTCTTAAATTTCGAAAGGTAGTGAAAAAGGTGAAAAACTTAAGTAGATGTGCGTTTGATTATCTTGAGATAATGTTTAATATTGAAGACATTGATATTCCAATCATAAAATTGTATGAGACTTGAATTTTCTTTTGTGTTCCATAAGTTAAGTAACTTTGACAGGTAGAACAACTTAATGAAATAGGAACAAGGACTAGAAAACTGAAAGGGTGAGGCCATTTTTGTCTCAATTTGYGTTTCTACTRTAGTTAAACATTTGTTGTAGCATTTTGCTCGGAAGTCATGCTATAGGCGTCTGCAACATTGACATTTTGACTTCTTACACATTTGTACATTGGGGATTCTTGTTTCTAACTCATTTTTAATCTMTTGATCATCTCGCTTGTGTGATTAATGTGATTGTTCCCAAATCCTTGTAATTAGATAAATTTATATTATTTTATTTTATTTTGGTAATAACCATTAACTATTAATTTTATTAGGAATTTAAATCATCACTTTTGAACCAATGATCTTTACGGGACGATACTCTTATTCACTCTATATTACTTGTAGACCTTGTATGCTTACATAGATGAAACTTTATTGTATATACGATTTTATTTATCACTATACTGTCATCACCCTCTTCGGCGATCGATCCGTTAGTTTTTTCATGGGTTTAAGAAGAGTTTTTTGTTTGGCCACAAGATTCAGTAGAATGCCCCTATTTTCCACATGAAAAGCATATTTCGTGGAGGCCCTCGTACTTAATTCGTTGATTATGTCCAAGTATAGAGACAAAGGGGGTGAGAAGATTAATCTCGACCTTCTCTTGAAGTTATGAGAGTTGTTTCGACTTTGATTGCTCGCCCAAGCAGTTCTCCTAGTCGCAGGAGGAATTCAGTTCCGAAGAACTCGATAGGCAATTCTGGAAAACATATTCAGGCCAATGTTTGTGTAATTGTCTCCGTTGAAGGGCAGAAATTTGGACGCCACTTGCTAATGGTGGTGACATAATCCACAAATCCTTCAAGGTCCATCATCGAGTACGTGTAAGTAGTCTTTCTAGCAGTAAAAACACAAAAGATAAAAGCCACGTTCATGATCAACGAGTTCACGTTGCCATTCAAGTTTCCACATGTCCCAGAGGCTCTGTTCCAATGTCTTGAAAGGGATTGATCGCCCCAAGATTTTAACCACTAAGGCCCTCTTTCATGGTTGCTGGAGGTGATTAAAATCAAGGTCAGAAAGTTCCATGGTCGGCCAAGTTGGATCTCCGGGAGTAGAGTCTGTAGCAGGCATGGGAAGGATGTCATTTATTTCATCCTCTTCCTCTTTCCCTGTGTAGAGAAGAGGATGAATCCGAGGAGGTTCAAGTGTTTCTACACAGTATCTTGCAACTCTCCAGATCCTTGACGTTTGAATTTCTTCAAACCCCCTTTGAGTGCATCTGGTCCTAAGTAATATTGGTATCCATGTTGCCATTTTTTTCTCATTGTTAACAGATATCGCTTTGGGAGTATCCAACACTGGGAGCGTATCCACGGGCGACATCCCTAATTCCTAGTCATATTAATTCAATTCTACTATAATACTTTTTATTAAGTTTAGTATGCATTGACCAAAATGCCCATTATGTTCTATTTTTATTACGCAAACTACCTTAATGTCATTTTTAATCACTTCAATTCCTTCTATTATCTAATATTAATCTATCAATTAAGGGGACTTAATGTAGTAATTATCATCCAAACCATTGCCCTTAGCCACAAATTAGTGAAACAACAATCATTATTTAAATAAATTTTATGTACTCTATATTTGCACCAAATTTTTTGGAATCTATTTTTAGGTAAAATAATTAATAAAATCCAATCATTCTGAGAAACATCTAGGCCACTGTAAATTAGCTTGCCTAGTTTGAATAGGTACAAAACAAATGATGAACCATTAGTGCCAAATGTTGGGTCAAGTATTTCATTTTTTATATAACGATTCTAATTATACGAGGTATTTCAAAAGTTTATTTTTGGAGGTATCTTTCAGTACATATTACGTTCAAGTTAATTCCAGTTATATTGGATCGGCCCTTTTGGAGGAGTAATTGTTGGCCAAACTAATCCCCATCTATGGGAGGCCTTTTAATCAATGTTTCTTAAATTTTTTTATTTATTTATGTCTTTTTACGAATTTATTTATGTCGATTTATTTTCCACCATTGTGTTAGATGTCGGACTCCGATGATCCAGTGCAGGTGAGTCTCAGGGCAAATAAGTCATTTTAAAATGATTTCGTCCCAAAATACTTAACGTCACTCACATAATTAAACTGGATCCATATCGACCTAGTAAGAAATGATTTGTTAATTATATCAAGATGATATAGGTTTTTTTGGGAGAGGAGAAGGAACCAATTTAAAATGACGAATTTATTCTTCAACTAATCAATTGTGAAAGTCACGAAAATTCACCGTTTATCACGATGTGAGATAAATATAAATGCATATAAATTGTTAACATAAATAAAAATTAAGAAATATTTATTTAAAATTGATATAGTCATAATGATATACATCACAAATTTTCTTTTAATTTCTATAATTTATAAGATGTGATTTAGATATATATTTTTCATGTTCGAATAACTTTTGCACCATGTCATATGAAACTCAACTGGTAAAATAATATTCAAATGGTGAAATCCTTGACTCGAATATAAGGAATTAAAATTTGAATATTGAAGTATCGGAAAATGTTCCTTTTGATTAACAACAGGTCCAAAGAAATCTTATTTGAAATACATGCATGGGTAGAGTTGAAATTTACCATCAAACAAGGCTTGGCTCTCTAGAACCAAGGCTGAACCTCAAGTCAAGACTCCAGAATTTGGTTCCGGTCAATTGCAGGTACATTCGGAGCCGAAATTCAAGATTTTTGAGCTCCGGTCTTTTTGTAGCGACCAAAATGCGATGCTTTTTCCCAATTTAAAGTTTGACCAATTTGCAAATACTGCTTTTATTATTTTGTTTAAACCGGTTGATGTTACTCATCGATTATCATCCGATATTTATTGCATCGTTCACATGATACGACTTTTATTAAAAAGAAGACTTGACTCATATTACGTCTTCAAAATCTGAATATTCCTAGGGCCAGTTCGGAATTGCCGTGAAGAAAAATGATGTCAAAGAAAGTGTTGTAGTGCTATCACGGACAACTACTTTCGAGAAAAGTTTTATTTTTTTAACTTTTTTACGCAACAGTTAAGATTTAATAAATAATTCAATAGTTGTTTTGACATCAAAAGTAGCTTTTTGATCGAAGAAATTAATTCCAAATGCACTCTTATTCAGAGGAAGACTTACCCAGAACTCCTTTAATAAAATGCCACAAATAGAAATCGAATAGAACACCTTATTTTAATTTAGAAATTTATTTATCGATTACCATATGATATTGAGTTTATACTATGACCAAATAAATATGAAATTTTATCAAGTGAAGGAATCGTGAAAGTGGGATGGTAAGGAAAATACTTACGTAAATCTAATTATTTAATAAAAGTTATACTACCATATAAGCTTGCAGGTGGAGAAGTATAAGTTTTTTAAATATGTATTTTTAGAACAGAAATAAAAGTATTAAAGACATAGTATTTTAATTAAAAAAACTTTAGTTCGTTGCAATTCTTTTTTTTTTTTTTGAATTTATCTTTTTAGACCTATGTAATAGAAAAAAAGAGAGATATTCAATAAATCTTAGAAGTAAAATTGCATTTAAAAAAAAAAATTAAGAAAAAGTAGTAATCAATTGCACCATTTTGATTCTCTCCGGCACCTGTGAAATTAAGAGTATCTCAATAATTTGATTCTATTTGTATAATATATTGAGATATGTATGATGACTCAATTATTAATGATAATTCTTGATTTTAAAAATTAATTTTATATTATTTAAGAATGAAAGATTGAGTTTTAAAATATTTTTATATTTTTTATTAAAAAAATAGAAATTAACATTATACATTAGAGACTTTTGTTTCTTCAAATATTAATTTGATATAAATATATATTAAAATTTATTTAAAGTTAACAACATAGCAATAAAGATCTAAATAGATTAGGATCCTTYAGTATATKTGAAAAGGACTTGTTTGGTGGAAGAAATACGTCCTAGGGATGCCTATTAATTAAGACACAGCAAAAATGAGCATAGACAAAAAATAACTAAACTAAAATATTTAAATATTCACTTTTTTTTTTTAAATTTACATACATATAGAATTTGCACTGCTAATAAGGTATAACTTATAATGCACGTGGTACATAATTTTAATATTAAAATACATATATAAAGATTGAGTATACATAAATATTTTTCCTTAGTGAAAAATGCGTGTCATTTTAGGTTAAAATATATTAAAAATATAATAATTAATTTGAATTACTAATAATATACTATATTTATCCTTATCTGGAAAGGGAAAAAAGATGATTAATTACATAGAAGAAAATAAGTTATGAAGAAATAATGTCGACGTTTAATATGATATATAAAAAAATAATTTAAAAATTTTTAATATACCTTTTTATTATCAAAAGATTCAGAATTAAAAAAAATGTGTAATAAAATAAAAAAATGTAAAGATTGCGTGATGGTTCAATGTTTGTTTATTTAACTAAGGAATRTGCACAAGATCCTTTYAAACCATTTTTAGCCATGTGGTAAAAGGTTTGCAAGGTTCGGGCAATACGTCCTCTCCTGGAGTCAGTCCGACCAAAACATATATGTCAAACGAGCGCAATGTAGAACACAGACACATCTACAGTGTCTCCTCAGCTAGACGATTGAGGATCAACCTCGTCGCCCTCTCTTTCTTTAGCAATCAATAGGAGGAAAAATGCGAAAAACCTGCGAGACAAACACAGACGTCAATACAACATAGGATGCAACAGTGAAAAAGGAGTGCCGCGTGTGTAAGAAACGGAAGAATGCTTCAATATCTGGGTTTGGTAACTTCCAATCCCAACTACCATTTCATTCTCTTTCTTTCTCTCTCTCTCTCTTCGTATGCGGGGAACATTACTACATATTTGAATTGTCCACGCGTTGCTTTCACCCTGATGTTCTCATTCAACGGATCCCATTGTCTGGTGCACCACAATTTTTCATTTTCTTCGAGTTTACTACTACCACTGTCGACTGCTGCTTTCTTTAATTCACACGCGTCCAAGATTTGCTAATTTTCTATTTTCAAACAAGCCCACATAACTAGAGTTCACTTTCTTGACGTAGAAAAGTGCAATTTTGTCAAAGAATTCGAGAAAGTCTGCTACTTTATTGTTTTCTGCTGATTATATAAGGTGAGGCGGGTTCATTGAGCTTGCTGTGTTCAATTTAGTGCGAAACAAGAGCAAGAAACAGTAAAAGCTTGTATTGCATTTGCCTTTGTAGATTCTTGTTGTTTAAATTTTGTCATTGGCAGAGGAAAGCTTTTGGTTTCTTGCGAAGAGGCGCGAGAAAGATCAGTGTGGCCATGGAGAGTACATTGAAGGATATGAGGAATGGTGATTGTGTGCTTGATATGAATAATACAAAATGCGTTGGTGGTGGTGTTGAAGATATCTATGGTGAGGATAGAGCCACGGAGGATCAGCTTATTACTCCTTGGAACTTATCTGTTGCTAGGTGATCTAAATGACTAATTTCTAAAACTTGTGGATTTTGTATAATCATTATGTCCTATTAATTTGTTTGCCATTTATCTTCTACTTAATTGGATTCTCTGAGTAAATGTTGAATTTTTGTTTCTTCTCAGCTATTCTCTTGATTATCTACTTATGGATAATCTGTTAATTTAGTGCTTAATCTTGCCTTCCGATTCCAGATAAAMGCTGCATCAGATTGGCGAGACTTGTCTTCTTTGATTTCTGCTCAATTTTTCTTTAGGAAATCATTTCGTTAGTGTTTATTCTTCATTCATTGATTATGCCGGTTCTGGAAATCAGTCTTTTGGCCATATTATGTAGTTTACTTTTCTAATGCGTTTATCATCTATTTGAGTTTCATGTGTAATCAGTTAGTTTCTTGAATTTTCAAAATTTATACAAATTCTTGTTCATGAGTTGATTGTTACCTCTTCATGATGTTTCAGCGGCTTTAGTTTGTTGCGTGATCCACGCTTCAACAAAGGTCTTGCCTTCTCTGAGCATGAGAGAGATGCTCACTACTTGCGCGGTCTTCTACCTCCAGTTGTTTTGTCTCAGGACCTTCAGGTAATCCCCAAGACATTGCCTCCAAGTCTAATTGCTTTCTTGTGTTTTTATACAAGATTGATCATCATTAGTTACATTTTCTTGGTTTCTTTAATCAGGAGAAGAAATTGATGAACAATCTTCGCCAATATGAAGTTCCCCTGCAAAGATACATGGCGATGATGGATCTCCAGGTATTTTCTTCTTCTTAGTAACTGTAGTAGACAACATTAATGACAAGTAAACTTACTTCAGCAACCACTCAGTCATCACTTTGATGATTTAAAATGTTAACAAATGCAACATCTAGCTAAATTGCTTATCTTCATATTTCATATTTCCCAAATCTGCAGGAGCGAAATGAGAGGTTATTTTATAAGCTTCTTATTGACAATGTTGAAGAACTTCTCCCTGTTGTGTATACTCCAACTGTTGGTGAGGCTTGTCAGAAGTACGGCAGCATTTTCAGACGTCCACAGGGTCTCTACATTAGCTTAAAAGAGAAGTACTATCTCTTTTGGTTACCCTTTATACTAGTTGCCTAAGCTTCTTCGTTTGAGGGCAGAGAAAAGCGTCATGCTTTTCATTTTATTTTTCCTTTTTGAGTAATTTAGCTGGGCATGAATGATAGGGGGAGAATTCTTGAGGTGCTGAAAAATTGGCCTGCTAGGCATGTTGAAGTTATTGTTGTGACAGATGGTGAGCGCATACTAGGACTTGGTGATCTGGGTTGCCAGGTAACTCTTTACAAGTTTTATTTAGTTTGGGCTTAAACTCATGAACACAAGGATCTTGGGATGCTCTCATCTTYTAGCTTTGTCTCAAGTGTTTCTTTGTGCCTTTTCTTTACGAGTGCCATGGTTGACCAAAATAGGAATCTGTTGTAGGGTATGGGAATTCCTGTTGGCAAACTTTCTTTGTACACAGCCCTCGGAGGAGTTCGACCCTCAGTAGTAAGCATTGCTATAACCTCTTGCTTATGTGAATATTCTTCTTCAGTTGTTTATTATTGTTTAAAGAATTGGACACAAATTAAGACAGGGTTTAGAGAAAAACCTGTAAATGAGTAGCTGAGTTTCGAATAATCTACAATATGTTAAAAGACTGACTTGATATAATTGACAGTGCTTGCCTGTTACCATTGATGTTGGAACGAACAACAAGAAGTTGCTGGAAGATGAGTTCTATATTGGACTCAGACAAAGGAGAGCAACTGGGAAGGTCTGGAATCAATTATAGCGAAGTTTAATATTTGTCGTATGACAGCTTTTCTGTTAGTTCAAAGCACTTCTCGTTTTTTGGCTGTCCAGGAATATGCTGAGCTTCTGGATGAGTTCATGTCTGCAGTTAAGCAAAACTATGGGGAGAAAATTCTCATACAGGTATCTTAATTTTGTCCTTTGGTGTATATCTTTCTCTTCATTACAGTTCATGCTCATGATTATATTTGAGAAATTTGTGCACTTTGTTCCATCTCTTCTGAAAATCTGCCAATCTTTCCAGTTTGAAGACTTCGCGAACCACAATGCGTTTGAGCTGCTGGCAAAATATGGAACAACTCATCTTGTGTTTAATGATGATATACAGGTTAAATAAGAAAACATATTGCAAATATTCAACATGCATTTGGAGGAATTCTCTCCCAAATGTTCCTTTCATGCAGGGCACAGCATCTGTGGTTCTAGCAGGACTTCTTTCAGCTCTAAGAGTACTGGGGGGAACCTTAGCAGACCACACTTTCTTATTCTTGGGTGCTGGAGAGGTATGATTGTGTAGACCTCATCATCTTACTTCATCTGGCAGCGGGCCTTTCTTTCTGTTTCTGATCTGTTTGTGTGTTTTGAAGGCTGGAACCGGTATAGCAGAGCTTATAGCACTTGAAATATCAAAGCAGGTGGTAACTATGTATAACATCCACTCTTTTGCATTTATTCTTTGAGTGTTTCTGATAACTGGCTCTTGCAGATAAGTGCTCCATTGGAAGACGTCCGCAAGAAGATTTGGCTTGTTGACTCTAAGGTATCAGGCTCATGACATCAATTCTTGCTTATGGAATATTTACCTCTTATATAGAATCATGTAAACAAGTTAGTTTGCACCATTTGCATCCACAGCTAACAATTCCTTGAATTGCATAATAGGGATTGATTGTCAGCTCTCGTATGGAATCCCTTCAGCACTTCAAAAAGCCATGGGCTCACGACCATGAGCCGGTTAAGGAACTSTTAGATGCTGTCAAGGTGTGAAATTTGATGCTTTATTGGACTCATATAGGTTTCTGAATACAATGGAGCACACTTCTTATCATTCTCTTTGTCACGATTTCTCAGGCAATAAAGCCGACAGTTCTAATAGGAACTTCAGGTGTAGGAAGAACATTTACAAAGGAGGTCATTGAGGCTATGGCATCCTTCAACGAGGTTCTTCTCTCTCCCCTTGCTTATGCAGTCAGACATAAGGTTGCTCTCGTATAACACCTCTGATCTATTCTGAGAGTTTGACATTGGTATAAATGTACCTTGTGCAGAAACCTCTCATTCTTGCTCTATCAAATCCAACCTCACAATCAGAGTGTACAGCTGAAGAAGCTTATACATGGAGTGAGGTAAAATAGCTTCTGCTTTCCCCCAAACTTATTACTATCTTGTTTCCTGTGAGACCACATGCTATATTGCRTTTTCAGGGTAGAGCAATATTTGCCAGTGGAAGCCCATTTGCCCCTGTCGAATATAATGGGAAAGTTTTTGTGCCTGGCCAGGTGCTTATCTACCCTAATAGATTAGTTTTCAAAATGCATTAGATTCATAGTTCTTTCAATGAACTTATATGCTAGTAGAAGATTCTAATCAAAATGATGCGATGAAATTCACCTTATATCTGCTAAACCAAAATTCAAGAAATAAGTTCATCTCAGGATTAGTTTTCCGTACAGAAATCCATCATTAAACTGACTTAAACACTTGCCAACTTTTGCAGGCAAATAATGCCTACATATTCCCTGGATTTGGTTTAGGCATAATAATGTCTGGTACAATACGGGTGCACGATGATTTGCTTCTGGAAGCCTGTAAGTGTGCCAAAAGGATTTACTGAGATTCTCGAAATGCATTAGATTCATAGTTCTTTCAATGAACTTATATGATAGAAGAAGATTCTAATCAAAACCATAAGATGAAATTCATCTTATATCTGCTAAACCAAAATTCAAGAAATAAGTTCAGCTCTATGATGCTAACTGCTGCATACCTTTTGGGCCATTTCAACAGCCGCAACTTTGGCTGCTCAAGTAACGGAGGAAAACTATGCTAAGGGACTTATTTATCCACCATTCTCTAAGATTAGAACAATATCAGCAAATATTGCAGCTAAAGTAGCAGCAAAGGCATATGAACTTGGTGAGTTCTTTGGTGTGGATTAATGTGTTAGCTATGACAGTTCATATTCACCATTACTATTTACTAAATTAACATCATATGCATCCTTTCAGGCCTCGCCACTCATCTCCCTCGTCCAAAAGATCTTGTGGCATATGCAGAGAGTTGCATGTATACTCCAGTCTACCGCCAGTATCGCTGATTTGAGAATCCCGCCTTGAAGCAGTTTTGCACTTAAGATATTCAATTGTCATTTGCTTCCAGTTCCCTCGACTTTAGAATAGGAACTAGCTTACTAATTTTTTTTTTTTTTCTCTTTTTGTGTTTTTGGTTTCTAAGTTCAGATTCAAGGTAAGAGACAATCAGTATTGTTTTTTCATTTTCTCCCGTAGACATTTCGATGTGTTACCCCCCATTATGAGCGAACAACTACAGGTGCATCAATAAACTTCCTTCATCCCAACAGGAATCTTTCAGGTGTGCTTTAACCAACTATCTTAGAGAAGCCTCCATCATTAAAATGCAATGGCTTCGGTGTACATACATTTTCCCAGAGGCAGACATTTAATTTTGTTTCTCAGTTTGTGCAAAAAACTAATTGATATCATTATATATCTCGTTGATGTTTTATGCCTTTATGTTTCGAGTTAGCTTTGCTTTAGTTATAAAATAGAATACACCTAATACACAATGAGCTCTCCATCTAAAGGTAAAGTGAAATTAAAAGAGAACCAGAGATCCTATAAAGAAGTGAAAAGATATCTGGGGAAAATGCAGGAACAGTAAGCAAGCACCTTAGCCTAGGGCACTCTGCTTTTGGGGTTTGATATGCAAAACCAAAAGTAGAAAACCAGAAAAAAGGTACAATTCAGGCATAGTGGAGCAAATATAACTGACAAATTGAAAGTCCTGTAACTCAAAGTCAGACGAGACGACATGGAATTCGATTAGGTTCGTGCATAAGCATTTGAGATCCAATCATTAATCCTTTTGCACCCAACTCATTCTTTTCCACTAACCATAAACAGAGAGTTCCCGTAGGTACAAACTGATAAGGTATTAAGAGGAAATTTATCTACAGACTAATCTGTTGTAAGTGCCAAGAGGTATCACAAAACAAACAGAAATATCATATACTCAGCACGTGCCACAACTGACTTGAAGGCTCCTAATGCCCCAAAAGCGCCTGGGGTTAAGTTTCACCGTGTTTGTGAAAAAGCCAGACCAACTGCCACTCGAATTACACATTCAGCACTAGACCAAGTATACCGGAAATAGTTCCTCATCAATATGAACTTGCATCTTAAAAATGTAAACTATAGCAGAATTGGACCTGGAATCATTATCTTGGTAAAAGTGAAACTGCTGAAGAAATCATAATATGAATGAATACTCACCCGTCCTTCACTTGGAAGGGCTCTTATGCAGGACCTTGATGGTATAAGCATAGCTAATAGACCTCTGCATTTTCCTGTAGTTGGGGGCTTCTAAAGCTTCAGGTTTTCTGGAAATATCAATTTCAACCATAAAGAGCACAACTTTAAGAGAAGCCAGTTCTTGTTATATGCAACTTCCCTTATGTACAAGGTCCAGAAAAAGAACAGCAAACAAGATTCTTAAGATCTCTGAAATCAGAGATCACCAGTGATCTCCACAAGAGCAGGCTCCATTCTTGAAATGGTGGAATCTATGCATATCTCGTACAATTATTTCCCGCTTTGTCACTAGGGAGATGTACTTTGTTGCATTGTGGCAGTCCCCACAAACCCGAAGATTCTTCCGAATATGAATAGGTGTACCAGGACTGGTATTTAGCAGTCCAAATGCAATTGCCAGCTTCTCGCTGTGTGTGTTCAACAACTGCTCCTGGACATCATCTTCCACATCATGAATGGAATTGGTATCTGGAGCATAGCCAACAGCTTTTATGTTATCGATCAATGTCTCCAGGTATGAATAAATCCTCTCTGACTGCGGATGCTTTGTGCTCCCCGAGTAGAATCTATGAACCTCATTTTTTAAATCCACTAAACTGCAACCGGGGGTTTTCTGAACCCCTGACTTCTCCATCATATTTCTAACTTTGGCCACTTTGTCCCACATAGAAGCTGTGGCATATATATTAGCCAGTAATACATGATATCCACCATCATTAGGGCCTAACTCAAAGAGTTTCTGTGCTGCCTTTTCCCCCAACTCAACATTCTTATGGATCTTGCAAGCACCCAACATGGCTCCAAACACATTGATTCCTGGCTTAACCGGCATGCTTTGAATGAAACCCCAAGCCTCATCAAGCCTCCCAGCTCGACCAAGTAGGTCAACAACAGCCCCATGATGATCCATTGATGGCTCTATGCCATATTGATCTCTCATAATGGTGAAGTAATGGCGCCCCTTTTCTACAAAACCTGAGTGGCTGCAAGCTGAGATAATACATAAAAATGTTACTTCATTTGGTTTTACAGACCCTTTTTGCATTTCCTCGAACAATTCTACAGCTTCTATTCCAAACCCATGTGTGCCATATCCATCTATCATAGCATTCCAGGTAGTTACATGTTTCTCGCCCATCATATCAAAAAGCTTTCTTGCTGTGTGAACAGAACCACATTTAGCATACATGTCCACAAAAGCAGTCATTACATAAATATTCCTGTCCARACAAGACCTTATTGCAAGTCCATGGRTCCACTTAGCTTGGTGTAAAACTGATAGCTCAGCAACTGCAGTAATGACACTCACCATTGTGAATGAATCAGGTTTTATATCCAAAACTTGCATATCACAAAAGAGACTCAAAGCTTTGGTCACATTTCCATTTTGTGCATGACCTAATATCATAGCATTCCACGAGACGACGGTTTTCCTTTGCAACTTGTCAAATAATTCAGATGCAATATCAACTCTTTTACACTTACAATACATGGAAATCAAAGAGTTCATAATTGAAACATCAAAGCCAAGTCCAAGTTGGTCAGTTAATGCATGAATATGCAGTCCGCGCTGAAGATCAGCCAAATCAGCACATGCATGTAGAGCACCCATAAAAGTCACATTACTTGGTCTCAGTTTCTCTTTCAACAATCTATCAAAGAGTAGCAAGGCTTCTTCAGAATCTCCACTTTGTGCATATCCATCAATAATAGTGTTCCATGAGACAATACTCCGGTGTTTCATCCKATCAAATATCAAACGGGCAATCCCGATTAACCCACATTTACAGTACATGTTAACTAAAGCAGTTTCAACATTTACAAACGACTCAAACCCACCTCTAATAACATATCCATGAATTGACTTCCCAATCTTCAGAGAATTTACATCAGAACAGGCAGGCAAAATCGAGATCAGAGTAACCTCATCCGGCCTATACCCTTCCTCTTGCATTCGGGAAACCAATTCCGTAGCTCTCTTTGGTCTCCCATTTTGTGCATACCCAGCAATAACCGTGTTCCAGCACACCAAATCCCTCTCTGGCATTCTCTCAAACATCTTATATGCCTCCTCAACGATGCCACACTTCGCATACAAATTGACTAAACTCGTCATAACAAACACATTACTCGAAAACCCATTAATAATCTGCTGGGCGTGAATCATTTTTCCAGCATCAACATTAAAATTGTCCGCACAGGCTTTAAGTAAGTAMGTAAAGTTATAAACCACAGGCATAATATCGTCATTCCTCATCCGAGAAAAAAACTCCAACGCAGTGGACAAAGAGGACTGGTGGGCGTGGCCCTTGAGCAAAGTGTAGTAGAGAGGATCAACTTTGAGCTGAACCAGCTCGAATACCTTTACAGCGTCATTCAGACTACCGAATTTGCAGAACAAGCTGATAAGTTTAGTTTGGAAGAGATGCTCGTCATAAAGAGCATTCTTTATGACAACAGGAAGAAATTGTTGAAGCTCTTTCATACAAGTGCATAGCTCAAGAAGGATTGCCGCTGGATGCTTGTATATATGAGAAGGAATGTGGTGAGTTCTTCGTGAGATAAAAGATGGAGGAGGGGGTGGTAGGGACATGTAAGATAACAGATGTGAAGTCATTTCCACTCTGTGTTAACAGCTATGGGATGAGGAAGTTATTGCAAAGCATCAACAATAAGAAGAACAGAGTAACATGACAAAAGGAAAACTTCAACGTATTTGGCAACTCCCATGTTCGATCTCTTCCAGAGATGCAGAACAAAAACAAGAGATTCTGCTACTCCAGAACACTAATCACTCTCCTAAGGCAAAATTTCATAAAAGATCTTCTTAATTGGAACGTTATCAATCCATTTCTTGTCCTCATGATACCGTGGAAATTTTGATAAATTGAAATCAGTAAATCACTGAGAACTGATATTTTTAGAAGCTAAAATTAAATTATTATATACTTCAGATGAAGTGGGATGATGATCTTGATTAACTTTGGTCATGCAACAGGTATATTTGCATAGAAGATATGATAGTATAGACATCTCTTACTGGTGTAATTTATTCTTTCTATTTTTTCATTAAATGCTTTATCCTTTTATTATCTCACCAATAAGTATTCTTAACCTTTGACTTGAATTATTACGGATATGAGTAAGGAGAGATACATAAAGGATACAAAACTCTCCTATCGTTTCAAGTTAGAGATCGAATATCAAACTTTTGATTATTATAAATTTAAGATAGGAGACATGCATAAAGGGAGTAAAGCTTTCGCACCATTTCGAGCCAGTATCAAACTTTTTACTATTTGTATCGACTATCGTTTATAATACTTTATCTTTTTATACTGTTTCTTATGAGTAAGTATAATTTTGCTCTAGTTATTGTGCCTCGAAGATATTACTGATCTTTGTGGCGCTTAGGAGCCATATCAAGATGTTAATTTTTATTCCTATGAAAATAGCACCGATGCTTGGAGGTGTCATTGTGTTGGATGAGCCAAAAATTGATTTAAACCATCAAAAATATATTAAGTTCAAATTCGATTTAAAATAAAATAACAATTTTAATTGGCTCCAGATCTCGATCGAAACGAGCTTAAAAAAATTGAGTCGGAACTCAACTCACATCCAAGTGTCTGCGARTTCRAACTCAATTCAAATTTGTAAAAGAAAAAACAAAAAAGAGATTAAAAAATAAATTCAAATGAAAATTACTTCCAACGTTTAAATCAAACATCAATCAATAAAATTCAAACAAAATTCAAGTAAATCAAAYGTCATTTATTGCACAAGTAAACGAAGATCATAAACATCATTCATGATTCAATAATAAAATCCAAAATAAATGAAATATATATCATTTTTTCTTTCAAGACCAAGTAAAAGAAATATATAAAAATAATTTTAAACAACAATGAYAAATATATAATACAATCCTTCTTCAATATAAGAAAAAAGTTGATATTAAAATTAAAAATGATAAAAAAATTTATATAACATTATTTCGAATTTAAAGTTTTCGAATATGAATACAATTTAAATCTTAACTCAATTCGAATTAAGCTAAATTAAAACTCAGCCCAAAAAAGTTCGTACAGCCCCCAAAACATTGACAGTGGTTCTGCTACAGTTATTGAGCATCTTTTGGAGAAAATATTTTCTTTGTTGCCGAAATAAGTCAATTTATATTATGCTACATGCGACTCTCTGCTAGAAAATAAGGTTGAATCTTTTAGAGTAGTTCAAAATATGTGATGCACCATTTGAAAAAAAAAAAAAAAGGAATAATGTAACAACGTTTTCATTTTTTGTATTAATATTTATTTATTTGTAAGGTTTAATGTGGTAAATAATGATATTACACTCTYATTTACAGTAATTTGCATATAATATAAGTATTTATGATACACTTTTTATTTATATCTTTTATTCTTTTTCCTACAAATAAATGATTATAAACTCAAAAAGGATATATTGAGCGTCCATCCAATTATTTCTAGATTTTAATAAGTAAAGTCTTATAAACTCAAAAAGGGCACACTTGAGTTYCATTCTTTCTTAAATTACTAATAAAGAATTCGTGCATTTCCAAATTTCTCATTTCTCCGTTCTAAGAAACTTAATAGTAAACATATGTTTTAAGCTTGCAATTTAATTGATCATGTTTATTAGAAAATCACCACGACATAACCAAATAAAACTTGATTAGATAAATTTATAGTTAAAGAGGCAAAAACTAATTGTATTGTGCATCGCCTAACATAATTAATTTTATTAATTGTTTAAATCCAATTTCAAAAGATATGGCTCCTCTATTCAGAATTTGGCATTGCATTTCTGTATGGGACTTTCACCTGTGTTGCTCATTATTTGAACTAATTAAGCCAAGCGGACGAAGACTCGTAATATCTATACGTGTTAATCCTATCCTGCAGATATCTCGATCAATACAGTCAATTGGTAGAGAGTAGTGTCCAAGGTAGAAGCAAAATAAGAATGTAAGAAACCGCTTGAAGAACCCAGTTATCAGATATCTTGTCGCCTGTTGTCATCTCTCGCAACACAGCTTTGACAACACCATTGCATTCAAGACTTTCTAGCTGTGAGATCCGAGTTCCGGGTAGGTTTGTGGATATTAGAAAACACAAGATTGCTCCGTAAAGATTTGTTATCGCATGAATTTATGGAGCTCATCATCTGATGGCCAAGATCAACTGCAGACCCTTGCAACAAGGATTACTTCATTATCTAAGATCAAGATATGTGGCCTACTGCCAGTCTCTCCATTGTCATCAAGATACTATGAGGAAAATGTAAACGAAAATAACATTTTCTTTTTTCAAGAAACAAGTGTATATTGGAAGAGAAAAGAGAAAAGATATCCTCCTCGTTACAAACTCGGAAGCATATGTACAGATTTAACTTCCTACACATACTGAGGGGTTGATAATACAAGTATACACTTCAGCCTGTATCGTCAGAAACCTGGGAACTCCTAATACCCCAAAATGATCTAGGCTTGAGTTTCTTCTTTGTAGCCGTGAACAGCCAACCCATTTGGGATTCACAGGTGGAACATTCAGCAATAGACCAGGCATACCTGCAAAAATCATCTCATCAGCATAAACTTGCATCCAGAACAAGGAAGAGTTATAACACTCGTTAGATATTAAATCCTCCWGATTTTGAGACATGGTGSCCTGCACATAAAAATAGCTGAAAAACAAAGTTGAAACAAAATCAATATGTAAATCATCCCATCCTTAAACTCCATGATTCCAACCACCTACTAGCCTATGGAAAGCCAATCCATCTCACTACCTAAATGCAAACTACATTGACAATTCAACCTACCCTTTTAGTCAGGAGCATCTCTAGAACATTCAGATTGTTCTCAAGCAATGACCAGCATACTTGTTTAATAGTTTTTTGAAGCAGCATCTGAATGTGATGCTACAACAAAGTTATGTCGACAATATATCAGTGAAACGGGAAACAGCTTTACCAAATTCTGAAAAAAAATTCTAATAGAGTTTTACCTATTCTGTACAGGCGCTAACCCATTTGTAATGACATGAACATACCAATAAAAAAGAATGGTAAAAGAGAATAAAAGAAACAAAGCGTACTATGGATAGATCGCTTATCAACTTCACTAGGATGCTGAAAGAAAATGAAAAAATTTGTGTAGTATGGGTAGGCCAGTACTTTATAACATACAATGCATGTTTCAATTAACGTCCCCTCTCACCTAATGCCTCGTCAGCATTGGGGTTCAAACCATCTATATAAGCAGATTAGGTGATCCAGTCTATTGTAGTTTTCTTTTCATTTTTCACTCTTTCCTTAGGAAATCAAAATAGGTACCACAATATCATACCAGAAAATCAAAACACATATGGTTGATGAGGAGGCTGTTATTAGTTTTCCTTTCACAAAATAAAGAACAAAGTGAATTGAAGATTCACTAGCTTATACYAATTGGTATTAAYCCCTGCTTCATGACCAGAAATACTAGTCTGCCTCAAATTGCAAGCAAAAGTATTCATTGAAAGATGATAACTTCATCAAAAATCAAACTTACACCTAAGCTTCATAGTCAGAAAAATACTAGCCTGCTACCATTGTGAACAACTCTAACTAGAATGAATCTAGAACCTTCTTAAAAAATTCAGATGCTTCTTAACTTCAAAAGGAGGATAAAAGTTGATGTCTTACCCAGGGAACCAACTGTACTCTTTAACTGGATGCCCAATAACTGCTAACCCATTTGCTTTGTGGAGAGTCATAACTTCGTGAACATAACCATGTGGATTAACATAAGCACCAAGAGGACCCTCATTCGACATCACCAACATATCAGTTCGCCGTGCAATCAAGGCCTACAAAGGGCAAAAGCAAATGACAGAATGAAATAATGCAACCATTCAGAACTGAAAAAACACTTGAGCTTCATAACTAGATATCACATTTATTTGTTCAACCACTTTAAAACACAATTTTCTTGGAATCCCACATTACCTCACAAGTTTTACACCGAATACGATCAAAACTCTCGAGTAATTCAATTTCCCGTCGTAATCTATAGGAAATTCCATCAATCTCAAGAAGCTCCTGCCTTGTAGATTCAGATACCGGAATTTTACTGGCAATATGAAATGAGAGAAGGTCTGGTTTCCTCACAAACCCGTCCATGTTAGGTGCCTTAACTATTTGTTTCCACCTATCTGCAATAGCAAGTGGAGATGTCAATTATTTTCTCCTTGTATCAGCAGCTCATGTCAGGAGCAACAGTTTTTTATTTTAAATTGAATATCTAACTCTTCAAAAACTTTAATTTCTGCGATACATTTGAGAAAAGAACAAGCTGTGACAGTTCAAATTCACTAACAAGACTGGCATGAAGAAGTTCGAAAAATAACAGTAGTAAAGTACAATATAAAAGTCTGTAGAGGTAGTCCACTTTTCATATTGTTGTTGTTATGATTATAAGTGGTAATGGTATTAAAAAATAAAAGGCATTTACCTGCTGCTTTTTGAGCTAGGGAATATGAATCATACATATGGTACACCCAACCAGGCCAGAAAGCTATTGGAACATCACGTGACCGACCTAGGGCACACTTCTCAGTGCTTATCCTTCTAAAAGCTAGCTTACCAGAAATAGCACTTTTAGCATCTTCACTACTTTTATCATGTTCTGTCTGTAGCGAACCCAAAAGATTATCCAGTCGAGATCTTCCTTGATACACTTCTGTCTCACGCTCAAACTTCTCATCATCACTACTAGTAGACTCGTGAATTATATCATAACATGAAAATAGTGCAGATTGGTGCAACCTCCTTTCGTGTAGAGAGAGTTCACCCTCAAAACTTTCTTCAGACATTGCATCAGAGTTGTTTTCATCTCGATCTTCACACCATTTAACTTCAGTATAATTTAAAGGTTGTCTTTGCAAGGTCCTAACTGATGACAGCTTTCCAACAGCTTCCCTTGGTGTCCTCAGTGGTGAATCTTCTTGGATTACTTGAATCTCTCCACATGTCTAGTCAAAGAGCGGTAAATCAAGTCAAAGAATCAACCACGGAAATTAAGAATAAACACAATCATCTTTTACTTTGATAACTGTACTTACTGCTCCTTCTACATCAATCCAGCGGCGCCTTAGACGAAAGCGTTGTTGTCCACGAGCAAGAATGTTCACTGAACCATCTTCTAGGCGCCGATATTGACGAATCTGGAACCAAGCATATATATAGTAAGACAATTAGCAAAGACTAATTATTAATATCATGCCTCAGAGTCAACAGAAATTAATGAGGGCAAATCATTAGTGACCTGAAACAACTCTCAGATTAGATAACCGAAACAACAACTAACTATGTTTTTCTTTTGTTTCTTCTTCACAAACTAAGACACAGAAATCAGTCTGCATGGCCAAAGAAGGAATGGAAATTGAAACCCTAATTCCAAGAATAAGGTATAAGTGCAGTTTATGTGTAACTTAATCTGAAAAAATGTTAAGCTAATTTTATTTGACTCTTCAGAGCTATTATGGCTAAAAGGATAGTCACTACTCTTTCTGCTCTTCTTAATTAGTTTAAATACATTCAAATACTATATCTATTTTCTACCAGACTCAAATATCCTGCGTGAAACAGCAAAGAAATTATTCAACATTCAAATACATTCTAACTTAAAGCCTAAAATTAATAGATTATTCAACATTCAATAACATTCCAACTTAAAGCCTTAAAATTAATATGATTATTGTTGCCTGCTCTAACCTTTGCAGTGTTGAACATCTTAAGTTTCTCAGTATAGAGTGTACTATAGATTCACAATTTGCACAGGACTACTAAATATGAACATGATGATTGTAGTATTAAATCAAAACAAAATTCAAGTGAAATAAATTGAAGATCTGGAGAACAGATCACTTGAAACTACCAGACACCAAAAGCTAACACCCTTTAGCAGACAGAGGCTCATTTTGATAGGTGAAATKCAAGTAAATAAAAACTTAGAAATGCTGATGCTCCAGATGTTAATTTGGCAGTGTTAAAGTAAACTCTAAACCAGTAGTGCATAACAAAAGATAAATACTAGACCGAAAGAACATACCATGAGAGTATAATCTACTTAAATTATCCCCCCCCCCCCCCAAAAAAGATTATTGTACAAAGAAATAAACTATTCTACCAGCACAAACTTACCAATCTCCAACTGACCTTGGGGCACAGCTTGCCATATTTCATGAAATACAGGTCATGTAATTTTGAAAATAAATAAATAAAAAGGATGCAAGTCTTAATCGATGGAACACAAAGGGGGAATAAGTAAAAACCCCTTAAACACACTTTCTGCATAAGATGATTCAATGTTATAGAAACTTGCAGAATATTGGTGCACATGGTTCAGACTTCCAGTGAATACTGGCTATAGTATACGACTATAAATTGGAATAAAAACTTAATCAATAACAATGCAAAGGCAAACTATGTAAAGGAGTTCTGCAACTCTACCTCAGCAGTGCATCCAATGTTTGCAAACCTTATCCTCGCACTGTCAGGATCCCTGTAAACACGAACCTGAAAGGAATACCTAAATCAGACCAGCTTTCAACGGTAAAGAGCTCGCAAAACAGATATTAAGCATAGGATAAGAAACTAAAAGTGTGATAAGAATTCCACCTACCACAGCAATGGTATAAGGAGTTTCAASTTGTGTCAGTGCTCTTTCAACAGCAGCAATAAAATGAGGATGAATGACTCTAAGGGGAAGTGTGGCCTCAGGAAACAAAACAACACCTGAAAAAATAGGGACAAATAGAAGTAAGGAACTCGAAATAAATTGTTAACATCTTTATCTGATGAGCAAAATATTGTCAGGTATAGCTGTCTAAAGAGTGTTCATACGGCACATGACATTTTCTTATAAAAATAGTATTGATTGCATACAATTAAACGAAGAAGCACTCAATCACTGGCCAATGACTCTGGTGAAACGTGGCTAACTGGCTATTACCATCTAACAATATCTGAGAACAAATATGGCTGATAACCATCTGGCTTTCAGGAAACTTTGTTGCAGATGTTTCTAGGAAAACAGTTAAAAGATAGTAAACAAAATGATGCTCATGGCATTGGAACTTGATCAGAAGGACAGCTTTGAATTTGCATAAAATAGTTTGGAACAAGATGTAGGTTCCTCCGAATCTGTCCATTGTGATATGCAAGAGAACCCACCAGCCCCCCCCCCCCCTTGTGCCCCAACTCCAAAAAGGAAAAAGAATAAAGCATCTTACAGACTGTGCAAGAAGGATAACAACATCCCAAAAGAGGACTGTTAGCATAAGTAATTAGAGAAATATTTAATTCATTTATAATCCTTTATTATGTACTTCCTAGGCCATTTGGATTTCACATCATTGAACAAAATTCATCAAGTACCTTCAAGGTAGAACATAGGAAGGTTAAATGTGGCACCACCATCCAAAAATGCCAGCCTATTATGAGTATCATCAACATCTGATACATTAGAGTACATCATTAAAGCTCTAAAATTAGAAGCATATCTAGGACCCCAATAAATAATAGCAAACATGAAAATCATGTACTTACCACCAAGATATGAATGTAATGCAGCCAAGGAGGTGTCATAAGTAAATTCACCAGGTACGGAAGCTCCTCCAGAATTACGATTACTGAACCAGAATACAACATGCAAAAGAGTTGATACTCGGCACTTGAAGATGATAACAAAAATATCTCTCATGACACCGAGAACATGTTACAAGGAATCAAAAAAATTAAAGCGAAGTCCAGGCAAAAGAGTAGTTATTTCTGATATTCACTCATCTTTATAGACCTCCATCTTTAATTGAGCAATGTAACAGCAAAAACAATCCATATGAATGCTTTCAACAAGTTTTAAACATGAGACCTCAACACTTTAGGAAAACTTTAGCACCTTTCTGTTTATCTTTTACAAGGTTATAGCACTGTAGCCTCTTCCAGTGATTTAACCATTAATCTTACCAAATGGAATAAACACTACACAAGCACTAGGCTATCATGGCTTTGGACAACATACAAACTCTACCATTTCTTCTGTTGACTGAAATCTAAGAAATATATCAAAAGGAGTGTCCCATTTTCATGCAGCAACTGCCCATGCAAATCATCCTTTGTCAAAACTATGAAGAGATTTGAGATAAAACGGTTATTTACGCTTGCCCCTTAACCATGAAATTTCATACAGAAAATAAATAATTCCAATTTGGAGAGGAATGAATTGAAGGAAAGAAATATTGAGTTCACAATCCCAAGTGCTAATCATTATTATGCTTTTAATTCCTAAGCATACCTCAAATTTCAACTTCGAGTACTAAATTCAACCTATTTGTCAAACAAAAAGCCAAATAAGTTTAAATTTGAAGAAAAGGAGGGGAAGAATTAGAATGCTGAATAAATATAATCAATMTAAAAACTATTAAGCACTAAAAWTGGAAGAAGCAAGCAGAATCCAAACTATTACCAATTTGACAACCACTAACTCAACCTACTTCAATTTAAAAATACATATGCAAGTCAAAATTAGGACCAGCAAAAAAAAAAAAAAAAAAAGAAGTTCTGATTGATAAAATCAATAAAAAAATATCATTTGAATACTTGTCATCGTCGCCTTCGTCCGATGATTCATCGTCGTCGACTTCTTCGACCTGCAATTCCTCCAACTCGAGCTGTCGTATCTGTTCGATTTGGCGCCTTTCCCTCTCGAGAACTCTCTCATCTTCCATTGTCCTATTCTCTTTTTAATTTTAGTTTGATAGTGTGATGATTTCTTAGCTAGTCTCACAGTATTTATATATTTGCCACTATGTGTCTATATGTGATGCTTGTTCGCGGTTCACGGTACCCGCCACAAAATGGGGATCTACGAGAATGAATTTGGGTTTATAGAGGAAATTGTTTTCGCCCATTTTGCAATTTAGGACTTGTAAAAACTTTTTTACTTTTGTCCTTTTTGCAAATAGCACCTTGACACCCCCGCTCCCGATTTTTCTTAATATTATTCTAAAGTAAAAACTATTTTGCTTCTTATTTATGATATAAATAAATGATTCGATATTTGTTAATATTTAATTTATTAAAATAATAAGTAAAAATAAGATATTTGTTAATATTTAATTTATTAAAATAATAAGTAAAAATATATATTTTTTTTTTGAGCGAGCTTCTAATGAAATTAACTTCCTTGAATATAGCAAACTCAAGTAAGAGATGCACTCTTAAGATTGCTTTGAGAAGTATTAATCTCATGTTATAAAAAAATTGAGACGATAATAATTATTTTTTGTAAAAAATAGAAACAAATAATGAATAAAAGTATAAAAACATAACCAATCATTCGAAAAAAAAATAAATTACTTTACAACTTTTGTCCAATTTCTTTTAAATTATATTTATAAATTAAATTAATTTCACCTTACATGATACTAATGGAAAAGATTCAAATTATCACAATCACCTCAATCCTTTGTTGTTTTAGTTGCATCACTCCATCCCCATTTTAGAACCATATATATCAAAATATTATCAACGCTACGTCATTTACATTTGTAAATTTCACTTATAAATAGTTATTAAGTAATATTTTTATTAGATAGTATTTTTATCTTTCAAATTTGATTATTTTAAGGTTTTAACGATCTATTTGTATAATATTACTTGCAAAGGTTTTACTCCAAATTTAAGATTCATTTACAAAATAAAGAATTTTAAGTGAAATTTTTTTCACTTATTAAAAATTGAAATAATCTCACAGCACTATGAAATAAATGTCTACATAGGCTACATTTAACTTTAGATAAACTTTTAAAAAAATATTTAATCACATATAAATGAGTAAATACTTTTTTAAAAGAAATATTAAATACTTTTACGAATTGTTGGTGTGCAGAAAATATCTAGTCAATATAAATTAATTTCAAAAAGTTAGTACCATCAAGCAGACGCAATTGACTATTCTGATTGTGACATATCTAGTTTTTCAATATTGACAAAGTTTGTGTTTTGATTGTTAACCATGGATCATCTTGTTAGATCCATAGCAATCACTTTTTTAAAAGGTGAGTTATTAAGTTAACCAAAGAAAAATCTCGACAAAGTATGCAAGTTAATTGTGAATAAGGTTCGAATCGGTTGACAGTCTAGTCGAAAACTAAGCAAATATCATATAATTGGAGTTAGCAACTAAGTATTTGTTGTACATGCCAAAGTAAACTAGCTAGTAATCTAAGAAAGCTGGTTAAATAAAACTATAATAAAACGATAAAGAAAGTTGTAAGAAAGCAAGAAGGAATTAGCTCCAGAAAATAGTAATCAGTTGAATTAATAAAATATGTAAATAATGCATATTAAAAAAATGTAAATAAAACAGGTTAAAGAAAGTTGTAAATAAAGCATATTAACGAAAGTTAAAAATAAAACATCTCAAATAAAGCATTGTAAACATCATCTATAAGTCGAAAAAATTACGCATCTAAGCTAAGTTAGGAAAACTATAAAGCATAATGAAAATGTATAATTTGAAGTAACAATTGGTATGATTTTATTGTGGATTGGATTGGGGGCTCAAATTTCTTCCTTTTCTTCCCTTCATACTCAGTTGAAATRGATTTTCTTGCTTTGAGATGAAGGAAGTCAAAGCCACTCTCCTTGCTCCCAAACTGTGCACCCCATTCTAGGCCCACATTCACATTTTTCATTTAACTGTTAGATTGTGATCGAGATGTAAGATATTTAGATATTTGGTTCTTATCTTCTGCTTGAACATCTCTYATTGTCTATTTATCTGTGCCAATCGGCTAGAGTCTCGTTAATCTTTGAACTTTCGAGTATCTTTTACTTACCCAAATTTTAGTCGATCATCTTTTAATTAAATGAAAATTTATTTGTTGCGGGGGCTAATTTGCCGACATAATTTTTTTTTTTTTTAGTAGTTGTTTTGATCGGCTATTTTCTTGTATCAGCGCTAATTAATAAGATTAGTCATGAGATTCATGTGTTATTATATATGGAGGTTAGCAGTACACCTTTTATAGGTGAAATATGTTTATTTAAAAAAATTTAATACTTTTGAAAATAGAAATGCTATAGTTATTCTAGTCAAATTATGAAGGATCGAGTCACCAAGTCTAAAGAATAAGAAAACAAAAGAAAAAGAAAAAGAAAAAGAAAAAAAAAAAAAGGATGGCGAAGAGCGCAAATGGCGCTAAGCTAAAACCTCACAAGAAAACCTCTCCCCGTCGTTTCACAAGCAATTTTCTTATCCTCCGACGCCAATATCCATCAAACAAAAAATGGGGCGCGCTCTTCTCTCCCAAATTCTCTCCATTTCAAACTCTGCTCCTCGATTCACCACTTCAATGTATGAATCCACGCCTCTATGAACTCATTGAATTTGTTTTGTGATCCTAGGAGGATAATGGTTCTACATTATTCTTTTTCTTTTCTCTTGATGTCTGGAGCACAGGTCCAGTATAGTACACCGAAGAAATTACTTGAAGACTTCTGGGCAATTCTCTGCTAAAAAATTTCGATGCTTTTGTAGTGTGACGGTCACCGGGCCTGCATTTTCGGAACAATCTTCGAGTTCTGTAAAGTAAGAGATCAAATAGTTATAATTTGACTTAAATTCAGCATGCTAGTTTCGGAGTTAATAACTGTTGAATCAGTTTAGTACGATCAAAGTCTATATAGTCATAGGAATGGATAATAAATGTGAATATAACTCTTTAAGTTGAAGGGAGTAAGSTGAATTTGTGCTTCTTGATACTTAAAATTGTTAGCCTGTCGACACTGACGGTTATAAGTGATGATGATGAGCAAGTTTATAATTTGTTTGGGTAACCTCCTAATAAATGACTTAATTTCCATCAGATATTGATTACWTCGCATTCCTGTGACTACACTAATTTGGATTGCTCTTCATATGCTAGCTAATGAAAGCTTAATTTTGATGTTTCTACTTGTCTGAAAGGTTGAGTGTCTTCTTGTCACAACAACTGAGGGGAACGACAGGGGTGAACAGGAGGAGGAAATGCAAGAAAAGGGGAAAAAAAAGAAGAAGATATTTTTATGCTTCTTGATAATTGTGGTCTAGATGATCGGACATGATTGATTGTTTATTTTCTTGCATTGAAATTGAAAGATTTTCCAGATTCTGGTTTACCATAGAATAAGAGATATTTCATCCAGGTGAAGCATAAAAACAGTTTTAGTTGGTGGATAATTATCGTTCGGAAAATACTCTTTGGTATTTAATTAACCTGCCAAATGCAGTTTTTCTTTTGACCTGAAAATGGGGACKAGATGGCCGTTTTTCCCTCTCTCKTCTTTCTTTCTTCAAAGAATTAGCAACAAGTTAAGTTTATTTACAGACTCTTATTTTTAATAACAACATTAGTTTGTCCATTTATTTAATATCATCAGGAAACTGAATGGGTATATTTTTCAAATCTGCATGATAAATATGAAATTAGTACTGAATTTTTTCCACTTTGCATGACAAGTTTGAACATGAATAGAATATGGGATTTTCTTGAGGAGTGTAAGACATGCCATTTAGTTTAATACCTTGGAATGTTTGAAACCTAAAATTTGAGGATAAAAAACTTGTACTTGAGTTTATAAAAAGTTTAAGGCGTTGATTTTAATGTCAATTCAATTATTGGGTTTTGGTTGTAGAGGTAAAATAGTGGGAAGAATTATATACTATCTCAGGAAGCTATGGTATAGCATGAATATCCAAAAAATAGTATTATAAAAGATGCAATGAGATGGAGGAAGTACAGTTCTAAGTCATCCCGGTGAATTTTCCGGTAACAAAATTGACTTTTCTTTTTCCTTCAACAGGAAAAGGGTAGTCTCTGGTGTCCAGCCAACAGGATCCATACATCTCGGAAATTATCTTGGTGCTATAAAAAATTGGATTGACTTGCAAGTGAGGATCTAATTGATTTTATTCCATCGTATCTTGAMTGAAATTTGAAATTTTGCTTTTATTCTTTTTCTTTTGTCACACATAGAGATGTTATCTCAAGCATGTTTCCAAGATTACCTTACCACTTGTTGATGGACATTGCACCATGCGCACCAATCTTTCTGCTCATTATGCTTTAAGCCTGTGATTCAACTAGTCAATATATCATGGTTTCGGATGTTTGTTAATCCATGTGTTTATTTATCAAATCTATGGACGTGATTTGTGGCTAAATAACTTTGAGCTAACTGAATGCTAGTCACAAAATCATCATTGTTCCCCAATGATCAGTCAGATCCTTGTAAGAATCTTGCCTGAGATGAACTAGTTATTGATATTGAGTTCTTCCATCACTAGTTGGTTTATCAATTATTTTTACTCAGAAACTAGTGCCAGCATTTAATCAATCTGGGTTGCACACTTGGGGAACCTAGTTGAAAATATGCTATTTACTAATCCAAAATTTTCTTTCTTATTCTATTGAATAGTTGGTTTGGAGGAGTTTCCTTTTAACTTCGATTGAACTCCTTCTGTTCTTCAAGATACTCRTTTGACTCTTTCTTTCCCTTAGATGAGAAATCATGTGACCTTGACTTAATATGGCATTTTCTTCTGGTTGCTTGTTGCAGAACCAATATGACACCCTCTTCTTCATTGTTGATCTTCATGCGGTATGTCCATATTATATGACAACTGTTAGCTTTACTTGAGTCTCTCATATCAAGTCTTTTCCCCTTTTGCATAGCTTTGTCATTTATAAATGTTACTTTCACAAAACCATTATAGGTTTCTACATTTTCTTTGTCCAATGAATTCATTTATTTTGTAACATGTCTTCAAAGAAGCACTACCATTACTCATTTTAGTGGAATGGAAATCTGAAAAACATTTTGTTGCTAATGAAATRTGATTGGAATGAACAGTCATTTGTGTGTACGCAAGTCCATTCTTTTTGGGGTGGGTGGCGAGGGTTGTGAGGAATAAAAAAGAGCATGAATTGTAAAACCAAATCTCATGTCATATAACTTAACTTGCATTTTCATTCTTTGTGAACTAAGAAAATATTCTTTGTCAATGTTCCCCTCATAACTTGAGGTGTCAATCAAATGGTCATTCTGTTGAATCTTCTGCCCTTTACTTCTTCATTATAGTTGTTTCTCTTGGTATCCAATCTGCTTTTAAGGCCGTAAACTTTCATCAATCTGTTATCTGTACATTATTTAATTTGTGGAGATATCTTAATATGATGAGCACAAGACAACAAATTTTCAATGCCTTGTACCACTACAATTCTTGGGAGTAAAGTTACAATGTCAGGAAGACYAGAGATACAATTTTCTTCTTGATGTTGCCTTTAAAGGGTTTTCTAAGTTTTCATATGAGGCTTATCATAGAAGATAGCTATTCAGGCATATACATAAATTTACTATCTTATGAATACAATTAGATGCAGAYTAAAAGGARCTGGATCTGCCTACTAGTAACGTTGGTTTTTATTTTCTCTCCCTATGAACATTCTCAATAGTTTTGTTTCGTTTGGTAAAGCCAATGATGATAGTTGGACACTAGAGGACATTATATAAGGGTAAAAGATCAGTACTAACAAGGAGAGTGGCTGGGTGTGTATGAGAGCCTCGTGCACTAACGATGAGATTTAATATGGAACTGATGAACTCTGTTATATTATGTCAATCTAGAAAAAGTAAATTTGGTTGAGAGACTATTACCACATCCTGAAAAGTCTCTTGTTGATACATTTTTTATATTATTATTTAGCTAACTTATATCTTTATTTGCTTATCATTCCCCTGAAAAAGGAACAAGCAAAAAAAAAAAAAAAAAAAAGAACTCCCGTTTCACTTTGACAGAAACTTTTGTGATAAAATATTGATTTTCATTCATAGATTACCTTGCCTTATGATCCACAACAACTATCTAAAGCAACAAAAGAAACAGCAGCTATTTATTTGGCATGCGGAGTGGATGTCTCCAAGGTTTGATCCTTTGTTTTCAATGTATTATCCTAAGGACGAATTGCTGCTAATTATTCATCTACAAACTCTCTGCATGAATGTAACTCCAGTGTTCTACGTGCAGGCCTCAGTATTTGTGCAATCTCATGTCCCTGCTCATGTGGAATTGATGTGGCTGCTAAGTGCTGCCACTCCAATTGGTTGGCTCAATAGAATGATCCAATTTAAGGAGAAATCAAGGAAAGCGGTGTGTTTTTGCTATATGCAGCTGTTTTTCTTTTTCCCTCCTCGTTTTCTGTATTTGATCTATTATCAATTTTGTTCTGGAAACTTCTGCATGCAGAATTATTAGTGCACAACAGAATGAGTTTTTGAAATAGATGTAGAGAAACTAGCGGAACGGTTTAGCTTCCTGAAGTGCTAGGTCAGTAGGATTAGATTCCAGATATAGGCTCACAATCTGTCAATTTAGTGCATATTTACTGGGTGAGAGCTTAAAGACAACTCTTTTATTGGGGATGATTCATGTCCTCTTTCCAGACTTCTTGATATTTCCTGGACTGCTTAGCTGAACTCTGGCCTAGAAGAGTATTATTCAATTATCTTGAGTCTAATGCCTTGTATTTGCATGAAATTCTGAAGTGGGTCTTCAAATGCAACAAGAAATAGGCATATATTTTAAAACTCTTGATACTTTAATTCTCCACTTAACATGTTTATGTCTAAATCAACTGTCATCTAGTATATTTACTTGCCAATGCATCTTTATATTTAAAACAGAGACTCCAGCCTCTCTCTTAAGTGCATTTTTTTGTTGTTCTCATGATTCTCACYTTTTGTCTCTCTACTGTCGAAATGTTTGAAAGATGTTGTGTTGTAAGTGCGCATACAATAAGACTAAGATCTAAAGCTGTTTAATTTTAATATGCTTTATGAGATTCTTTCTTTGTTCCCTCAATGAATTACTTGTTAGACAACTATGAACTAGAAATGTTCTTATACCAATTATTTTGAGAACGATTGTGACTTCTTTGATAAAACCAAATATTGTTTCTTAGCCCAGAAAAGAGGGGAAAGAGAAACATACACTGTTTTGTTTGATAGTTTTTTCAAAAGGAAAGAAGAAGGAAAAAGGAAGGTAGTGTGTAGTTTGTGATTTTGCTTCTTACCTACAAGTKTTGTTTATTTTCTTCAAATTAAGAAAAGAAGAAGAAAATACCTTTCTTCCTTCTGAGAGGCTAAAAAGGTGGCTGCAGATTGTGGAGCTCACTGTAGTTCCAAATCATTCTATTATGTCTACTGGAAATAGCTTCTATAGGAACATCATGATTTTGTATATAAGTGAATCTGGAAGTTAATTGTACATGGTTGCCTGACTATGGTTCTGCTCATAGAAAATAAACTTCACCAAGGCCTGTATTTTTTACTCCTTTGTCTTCTCTTGAAAGAAATTGCACAAAGAAATAACTTTTAGGTGTAGTACACTCACACTTTCGATCAGAACCCGTGTCCCGATAGTTGCATCATGAGGTATAGTTCTGTAGTGCAAGGATATGAAGACATAAAATCAAGGAAATTTATGAGATGTTTGTAATGTGCTGAGTCTTTGGGAGTTCAGAAGACACAATGTAGGTTAAGTTACTAAATTTGCTTCTATATTTAGTCCATGTACTTCACATAATTCTCACATATTAGTCAAGTCCCGGAAAACTTTTGCTTATGTTATCATTTAGTGTTTGAGCTTTTCATATGGCTTTTGATGCTAAAGCATGGTTTGGTTGACCAGAAATGTGGAAGTAAAAGTAGGCGTAGATGAAAAATACTGCTTGGCCCACTTTTCTCACCTTTTCATTTGTGGGGAAGGTGAAAAGGAGAACTTATTTTGAATTTGTAAACTAGGATATAAGAATGGATAGTTAGTAGAAAGAATTAAAGAGTTCTATTCTTCTTTAGTCTCCCCACACCCCTCCCTTCTTTCCTCTCATACCAAACAAGATAAGGTAAATCAAATTTATATCGCCTAGGCAATGTGTTTCTCCCCCTTCCCCTGCCTTGCCTGATCCAACATTAGTGTAAAGTTCCCACATCAAAAATCTTTATTTTCTTTCATTTCATTGTAATTGTATTTTGCAATTCCATTTAGTAATTACCTATCAAAAGTTCATAATGATTCTCTTGTACAGGGAGATGACAACGTTGGAGTTGCGCTACTGACCTATCCGGTGCTGATGGCTTCTGATATTCTACTATATCAGGTGGTTCTTGCGTGAAGTATTTTTACAGTGAAATTTAGGTTGAATTTGTCTCTGGTAATCTAGGAATTGGATCTTTGCCTTTCAAACTTTGGATAAGTAACCGATTCTTGTGTTCTGACATGGGTAAATTGAATGATTTCGTTTCGAGAAAAGAAAATTAGTGCCTACAATTGAAAAGAGGCAACCTCCTCTGAGATAATCAAAATCAACAGTCTAGGATGCTAAAAGATTGTATAAACCAGAAAGTGTAAAGAAACTGAATAAATTATACAGTTCTTGGTGCAAAGCTTCTTGAACAAATCCACAACTGAGACAATTGCCAATTTGTTATGCATTAGTACATTTACATCATTACTTTTGTTGCATTAATGTGTGGCAGTTATTGGCATTTTCAATGATATGGCATTGCTATCTCATTATATACTGTCTGCTGGCATTACATCTTAGTAGTAAATGCCTGAGTATGCATGATTCTCATGAACTGCAGCATTAATCTGCAGTCTGATTTTGTCCCAGTTGGGGATGATCAGAAGCAACATCTGGAGTTGACTAGGGAGCTGGCTGAGCGTGTTAACTTTCTATATGGAGGAAGGAAGTGGAAGAAACTGGGAGGGTAAGGAGCAAATTGTTCAGATTCAGTAACAAGTGTGCTTATTTGTTTAGTCGAATATTTAAGTTGCATTTTACCTTTTCTTTTTTGGCATTGATTTACTTACATACGCTTTTTGTTAGTTACAGGCGAGGTGGTGCAATTTTTAAGGTGGATTCTTTTTGATCTGGTTGAGGCGTTCATGTATGATTCTAACRTATCTTATTGGTGGAGGAAACTCTTAATGTGAATAGTCGTATTGGTCTAGGTTCCTGAACCCTTAATTCCACCTGCTGGAGCTCGTGTGATGTCCCTCACTGATGGATTATCGAAGGTTTTAAGTTTTATAATAACGTCTACTTATCTGATAACCTTTTTGTTGAGCTTTTGCTTCCATGTTCGAGGAAGTTCATTGTGCAAATTGACATAATGTGATACTTCTTATCTTGATTGCTTGTTCATTTTACGCTTGAATCCATTTGAAAATCCACTCTTTCCTTCAATTTGGAATCRGCTTTTACTCTCCAATTATCGATTCTTTCTGAGCCCTGCTCAAATTGGTCTTCCAAACCTTTTGAATGATACTTCTTATGAAGCAAATCAGATTTTATTATCTTCTTCTTGATCTCCTTGACCAATATGGATCAAATACTTATTCATTTTGGTCTTTGTGCTATCTCCTTACTTTGTATTTGATTGATGGAGTGGCTACCTTGAGATATACTTCKCTCTTTGTTGCATGAYACCAGGAATTGGCTCTCATCCTACCATGTATACTTGAGKTTTCTTAGTTTGAAACTTGTCAGGAATGGAGACTTTTACTGAAAACCATGATACTCAAATTCAGTATCCAATTAACATTCTTCTTGATTTTTGCACTAACCCTGTGGATTTGCCCCGAATCTAACGAGGAAATTGGAGCATGAAGTTGACAAATAACAATAGTAATAATCCAAAAGAACAAAAAATATATAGAGACATTTTTAAGTTCCGACTATAGTGACATACTGAGCATATTCTAGGAAAATCTTCAATTTTTAACTCAAAGTTGTAAGCAGTGAAACTCTTTGTTCTTCCAAGAATAAAAGGATACTTTTTTTACCTCTTACCTGCTATACTCTTGGCTTCAGTTTGAAGAAAGTGCTGTCCTGTGATAATTATAATATTAAAAAACATAGATATTTCATCTGATCGATCTCCTGAGTTTTTGTATCTCTCTTACAAAACCTCACTTGGGAATTGAGGCTTCAATACTTTTTCTGGTTAATTTCATCAAAATTATTTGTTAAAATGGTCAGCACAGTTTAACCCAAGAGAAAATGCAGACTTTCCATGTTCAGTATATGTCCTTTGTTTTCACAGTTTTTTGTTGTTATTTGGTTCACTAGAGGAAGATCAGAATGCTTTGAACTCGAAGTTCTGCATCAGGTAAATCATAGGCACTCCCAATAAATGAGTTCCACTTGCACCCAGTTTCCCAATCAAGAGCTTCCTTTGTTAGTCCCACTTGAATGTTTGCACTTCAAGAAGTTGTTAGTTCATGTGATGCACTAACTAATGGTTTCATAATATGATTAGTGGCTCAATCTATATTTGGAAATATTTTCATGTCTGGGTTGCAGGTTCTGAAACTGTGATGGGTTACTTACCAATTAAGCGACTCTGCACTTTAGTTCAAACAAAATATTCTGTAAAAGTCCTAATGATCTTTATGAACCAGAACTGGTAAATCATCACAAAATGAAACTGAAACGTCTAACATTCAGCTTTACAGTCTTCTACTCTTAGGCTACGTTAAGGCCCAGCAAGAAAATTAATCTGGCTAAGGTTAATTTGTCTTGTTGACTTTTATGATACAAGAGAGTAACTTTAGAAAATTCTTCATGTTTAAAACTTAACGAGGATAACTGGGGCATTGGGGTTGGAATTCTGCTCATATTGTCATAAATTCTGTTTTCCTTGCTATGTCTAGTTGCACAGCATGTTATTTCAAACTGTATTGGGTCTGTCTTTCTTGTTTTTGACAATAATACAATGACACCAACTAGGGGAGGACATACTTTGAAAAATTAATATCGCCAAAGATTGTTTTTGTTGAATTATGCTGGTGCTATTGCCTTGTAAATTTTTTTTTTTTTTTTTTTTTTGTAATACTTTGAAAAGTTAATATGGCCAAAGTTTGTTTATGTTGAATTATGGCCGTTCTATTCCCTCTTTTTTTTTTATTTTTTTATGAAGAAAATCTTCCTTTTTTCATTATGACTTTACTGATGCTTCCGATATTTTGATATGGCCATTTTGGTTTCGACAGATGTCCAAGTCAGCACYTTCAGATCAATCCCGAATCAATTTGCTTGACCAGAAAGATGTGAGTTGAAATTGGATTACTATCTTAATATGCACATATTGTGTTAAATTTTGCGAACAAACAATTTCACTAGAGCAGTGAAGTTAAGAAAAATGAACTTGATATGCTTTAGTTTCAATWTGTATTGAGACTGGATAATATATGCTATATGGGCATGACTTAGTTCATTTTTAAAGCTTTTCTCTCTGCAACTGCCCTTCTCTTCTCTTTCTTCCTTTCACAAGCAGCTAGATATTCCTGTCTATTATGCAAGAGAATTCCTTAGGTATTTTTCATGCCATAATTTTATATTTTTTCTAGATAGAATAGATGCCTCATGATATAAAATGTTCAGAATATTATTAGATATTAATCAATAATGACTGGAGAAGAGTATAATTGTCTCTTAAAGAAGGCAAGAGCAAAAGAAGAGCGGGGATGTCGGGAGGAAAATTACAGACCAGCACTTATACTGAATAATTTGTCTCATGGTCTCTTCCATGATTCTCATTTTCTTCTATGTATAGCAAATTGGTGACTTGCTGGCAAGTTTACCTTTCCTTTGGACTAGTCAGCAGCTGAATGCAGTTGAGAGAAATCAAACAAAATTCAGGTGTATAGTACTGGTCAAGAGCACTTACTTTCTATCTCAGTTATCACTGGTCTTGAAAGATTGCTAAACTCATTAATATTGTCTTCTTAGGCGGCTGGTATTTCTCATCTTTTAGCTGTGGACATCTTCTAGAGTCAACCTTTCAAATGCCAATGTACATCAAATGGTCCCCGTCTGGGTAGTATAGAGGTGACCCTTATTTTTGGGGAAATTACCTTTTGCCACCTTGTTTGGAGATGATACCTATAATTCCCTCATGGTTTGACAATCTACCTTTTAGCCTCTGCTTGGATCAAAGTGTAAATTGCAATGGAGTTAAAACACAAGCCTCAAATGATAGTTACAATCTTCTTAAACTTTTTTAGTCATTGAACTTTGTCTGTTTTAAGGACTTACAGTTCTAAAATTAAGTAGCTCGTATACCCTCTGTGCCTTTCAAAGAATCATCTGAAATCTGAAAATAATCAAATACACCAAAGGTATCATGGATACAACAATGAATACAGTATATCAGTTATAGGATGTGTTGCAAATTGTGTTTAGTATTGAAGTRTTGCTTTTATGAGTTTGTTCAAGTGGGAATCATCGGTGAAGGTGGTTGGTGGTCGATCTCCTCTGCTTGAAGAAAGACTTGAAACCATATTTTTGWAGAATCAAGTCCAAAAGGAACTGGTCGATTCATACTTGCAGCCTTTTTTACAGTTTACTTAAAATGGATATCTAACCGCCATTAAGGTCAAATTTTGAGACAGATTCATAACTGAGGCTATATTTTGTTCGGGGAAGGTTTTTGAATAGATTTATGGTGGGCTTAAGTTGTAGTTATGTTGCGTTCAACATGAGTTGATTGGCGGAGATTATAGTACTGGGTTTATGGATTTCAAACTCTTACTAAAGTTCCATATGTTGAAGCGCTGAGAAATTAGTGATTTCGGAATTGCTGGATTTAGTGCTTGCAAATAGAAATGAAAGGAAAAGACAATATAAAGGTGAAACAAGACTATCTCTCTCTCTCTCTCTTTTTCTTCCCTTTCTTTTCCTTCTTTTGGAATTTAACTCAGTATTTTTATTTTAATATTTTCACTTCTAAATTTGATAATTAATTTAACTGGAAAACATATCTATTTCACTGGAGAGCAARAGGTAGGATTTTGAACACCATGATTGGATTCTTGGTTTACCGTCCAAACCAAGAGGCAAAAAAATAATTACCGATATTTCTTTATCTTTGTTGCCTTAGATCTATAGATCTACTTCTGCAGATATAGTTTGCCAATAATTTGTTCCTTAACTTGAGGTGTACATGGTTGCTACATTAAAGTACGGTCTCTAAAAGTTGACTTGCTTCTGTACTAAAGCATCTTGAATTCTCTACTACATAGACATCTAGCATGTGGCAGGTCTTGATTTATGCCTGCTTTTGTAGCTTTCAGTTGATGAAATAGTCTGCATTTAAAAGTACTTTATTAATGCTTTCTTTCAGTATATTAACAAACGAGTGCCTTTTGGCAAATAAATCCTTCTTGTGTAGAAGCTCTAGTCAACCTGAGTGGTGGTTCAAAAAGTTCTTTTCAGATGGCCTACTTCGTTAGAAACTTTACCAAGCACAAAATATATTTGGTTCAACTGCCTCTATCTCCAAAAGACTTAAGCTTGTAAAAGACCTTTTAAAAGATCTTGTAGATAATAACATGGTATTCTGAGAGATGTTCAGATGTTCGTCTCTGATGGAGCAGTAATAGACTTTGAATTTTCATTCTATTAGGCGCGCTCTTTACTTCTTCGCGTTGTGCATTTCAGACTTGATTGACAGGGTTTATTGGTGTTTCTCTGCAAATAATTTTAATGTATAGACTACATTTCTGACTATTTTTAGTTGACTTGTTTTGTCTAGGTCATTGCAAACAAGATAAAACGTTGCAAGACAGACTCATTTCCTGGGTTCGTTTTTCACTCCCTCATATTCCTCTTTGTCGAAATTGTTGGAAACAAAATTTTAATATCTCCTGTACATGTGAACTTTTCTTTTTTCTGGTGTGATTTTATCTGGTACATCTTACAGCTTGGAGTTTGATAATCGTGAAAGACCTGAATGCAACAACCTTCTGTCAGTTTATCAGCTTGTTTCAGGCAAGACAAAGCAGGTGAAATATTTCAAAAATATTTTGCTAAAGTTTGGCAGCTTATAAATGCCCTTCTATTGATAGTTTAATTAAATTTGGCTTTATATGGTAAAGGTTATCCATATGAAGTATCACCAAGTATACACAATTAATACAGAAGCACTCTGCGATATTACTAAAATTTGATCTTATTATACATCTCAGTGGCATTTTATATGTTTTGTTTACAATAAATTTCCATTAAAAGCGACAATGTCATCCTTTCAGATTGTCTATGAGAAGTGTCTTATTGTACTCCCAATTTTATGCAGAAAGTACAACGTTGGATGGTTGTACATTTATTAAGTTACTTCTGGCACTTTTTTTTTTTTAACCTATTTTTTGTTTTAGTTTAGGTGAAGCTTGCTTTTTTTCACCTAACAGCTGAACCAGTGACCTCTCAGTCGAGTTGTTGTTGGGATACGTGTTTGATCTATGTGTTACAACTATGCTGGACCTGTAAGATGCCATCTTCATCTGTATCCAGAGTGGAACTTGTCAAGGGTTTTAGAAAAGACGAGTCTTGTTGTCCAGTTCTTTCCTCCTTTAGTCAGTTCATGGTCATATGCTTATTAAAAACTTCAATAAATATTTCTCCTAGATAGAAAGAAAGCACTCTTTTGTGTTCCAGAACTAATCTTCACCAGGAACTTGATGGTTCACAAATCACATATAAAAAACAGTAAACTTATTCTGGTAACTTGATGAAAACTGGTTKAGTCATTAAAAAGGAAAACATCATGGTATTTCATGTTCACTGTATTGGTTTTCGAATGTTGAAATGTAGTCCAGGGCCACTGAGTTGAAGTTCTACATCTAGATGTGAATCCAACTGTTGGTATATTATTRTCGTTTGTCTATCAAATTTTGTATATTCATATTCCTGATTGTYGGGATGTACACGACATTAACAGGTAAATTCTTATACAGGAAGTTGCAGATGAATGCAAAGATATGAACTGGGGAACATTCAAATCTTTTCTTACGGATGCTTTAATTGATCATTTACATCCTATCAAGGTTCCTGCAACTCTACTTGAACTCTTCCTTTTTCCATCTGATACGATCTTATAGTCCACTTATGCCATTTCTTTTTCCCTGCATGGTGAGGTTTGAGAACTTAAAATTTCATGTCATTTTGGATGAGGTGAAATCAAACACCTTCGCACATTTCCAGTAGCGAATATTACTTATGCTACTTAAGCTTGATGAAATCAACTGAAGTTCTGGTTGCATAAGTGAACTTAATAAAAGTTTAACACCCCATTATCTCCGCACTAGCTGTCACATTTATGCTAAATTTCAGGAAGTTAATATTTAAAGTTCGCTGTTATGGGTATTAGGATGCAAATTTTGTAGGGAACAGCTTTAAGCATCACCCTCCAGAAAAATGGTTAGCATGCTAGTGCCTTGTCAGAACTCAGTAACCGAGTTTGGTTGACAGGTAAAGTATGATTATGATCAAAGTATCGYTTTCTATATTCTGATTAACTAAACAGCCAGGGCCRCTGCTTAGTMTAGCAGTGAACTAGACAGCCTTAGAACTGTTAAATAGGACCTCGATTCAAATCATAAGATGATTAGTTTCTGAAAATAATCCATAGTTGGTGCAAATAACAATCCAAGTACTCCAACTGGAACCAAGATTTTGGAGAAAGTGATCTGGTACCCATTTGCAGCTTTGTGAAAGTTGATCTATTTGGAGTTTTGGGATGTGAGAGTTGATCAAGTTGCACTTTYGACTTGCCTAAGCCTTGGTCCGTTTTCATACATTCTGCTTCATCTTGGAAAATGTATTCAGCTCATTAAATATTCAATGTACCTTAATRTATGTTAAATTCCTTAATTGCAAGTATCAATGTCTAGACTCTGCACCTAGGTGCCTACTTGTACTTTTCAATTTAGTAGCACTTTCTGTTATTTTAACTATTCAGTTCCACTATGTAGGCAATATTTCTAGTTCTGGATGTCCAATTAGTGTTGAATCACCAATTTACTTCCTTTTGAACTGTGGGAACTTAAGTTGTTCCTAATGGAAATMCATTCGAACAAATATGTCTTCCTCTCATTTTAAAGTGTGATACCRTGCGATGASCATAATTCATGATGTAGAAGCTCCAGAACAATAGGAACTGTTGCGGGATTGGTTTATTTAGATGTGTAATTATTGAAGCAGCGCCAGTGATCTCTCTAGAGCACCTCTGATGGGTGACAGATTAAGAAATCTTTTTTATTGGCATTTACAACTTTGCAGGTTCGTTATGAGGAAATCATGTCTGATGTGAATTACTTGGATACYGTACTGGCAGAAGGTTCCAGAAGAGCTGCAGAAATAGCTGATGGTACCCTTCAAAATGTTTACCAGGCAATGGGTTTCCAGAGGCGACGGACGTAATCATTGTTTCTTTAAGAACCTTGTAAAAAAGTTAGATAGCTACCCTAAAGCTAAGCATTGATATTCCTTATTCTCTTACRTGTTTTTGGATTATGTCATGAGTTCATTCTTGACAAGGAAAGAGGAGAAATTATCAAAAAGGGGTGCTTCGTTCTTCTCAGGGTATTTGGTGCATTCTTWTGTAGGTTCTATTCACTAGTGGGTATCAGACATGTAGGTTCTATTCTCCATTTTTCCAGATCTTCAAATTTGATGTATAACTGGGTTTTATTTATTGGTATATTCAGAGCATGTTAACTTTACCAGATTGCATTTTWATGTGTSCATRTACCCAAGTAAATTGTAGTTTTGAGTAGTTTGAAATGATTCAATTTTGTCATGGTTTCCTTTGAAATTTGGGAAATAAAGACAGTTTACAATATAATAGCAATTTTACTTTTCTTTGCACGTTCTTTATGAACGCCTTCAATGGCAAAATGAATATAATGAACTGAAGAAATATCAATAGTTCCTTATGAAGCCTACTTCAACAATTGCAAGTTGAACTTATTTTGCTTAGAGATTGCYGGATCAAAGATGCTTCATGTCTGGAAGTTCATGCTCACCCTCTGGGATCATAATATTCTACTAATTACGATGTTGACTCTACAATTTCTTTAGTATTAAAAGTATGTGCTAGAACATATCTGCTTGATTGCTGGAAAACTTGAATTTATTTGAGAAAATATTCAGAGAGGAAACTCATGCATGATCAGATTGGTGAAACATGGTCAGTGGTCTCTAGGATGCACCCACATTTTGACTAGTGTCAAAACCTTTCTTGAATTTATTATCTTACCCCAAAAGGTTAAAAGATGGAGGAAAACAAAACTGTAAAGAGAAGTAACATGATTGGAGMTGGAGAGAAGAATCTAAAAGATGTTCTTGCTTTTGGAAGAGGACAWAAGAATAATTCTATTTAAGTTCACTTTGATTTAAAATGGGAAAATTATTACAAGAGTTATCACATCCTTGGTGGTTCCTTRTCAATACAGAAGATAATGTTTGAAAAGAATATCCAAATGTTCCAATGGAAGGAACGGGAAAACATTAAATCATATTCTGGTACCATTTCACTGACCCTCCCRCACRCAGYATTTGAAATCTTTTAGAAAGGCTGGTATATGAGACCACAARGATGGGTCAAATGGTCCTCTCTGATAGCTCTGCTTTTGCATCTCTGCATTTCCTACCCCTTATTTGGGTGGAAAAGGAATAAAGGATGCAGCTCTGAGTTCTTCTACTTTGTGTTCTTGGCTGAAATTGCTTAATGCAGCAGATATTGAGACATGAGAAGGACCACTGTCTGCTAAGTCAAGGGAAATAGTCGTCTTTCCWAATGATTGTTGAGATTTCCTCCTCTTGTCTTTTCTGAGCATTATCTCATCCATGTGAATTTCTGCTGCTTGCTCTTGTTGATTTTCTTTTGCTCTAAATGCTTGATAGGGTTTAATAATGAGTTTTCACAGGCAATTTCCTTTTGAGTAGTGAAACCTACATTTGTTCGTGTTTCTATCCAGTTGGTCACGCCATTGTTCTTCTCCTCATTAGTTGCTGAACCCAGGAGTCCACGTCATGTTCAGACATTGAATTTCTTGCCCTTGACTGAYTCAATTTTAAGTTCAGTGAATGTAAAGAAGTTGACATTTCATTCTGCATGAGTATGGTTTGTAAATGTACTCCCCGTGATTACTCATAAAATGATGTAATTTAGTGGGAGATCAATCTGGCTTTACAAGACTTCGATTCATCTTGGTAGCTCTCACAGAGTGTTGGTTTGGTGAGACGAGGTATGTGAGAAAATACTTTGTTTCCTTACTTTCTTCCTCTGATATTTTGATATAGATGACTTAATAGGGATTAGTAGGAGCTGTTATTCCTCGAATTCTTTAAAGATTATTCCCTATTCTTAACCTTAAATTGAATGGACAAGGAATTCTTTCGGAAGCTACGTTTTTTCGGTTTGAAATATCACTAGGTAAGGCAAAGTCGAGGGACTATACAAGTCTAATTCCTCTTCTTAAAGGGAATGTGGTCAAATTTCTTATAATTTTTAAAAGATTGTAAAGTACAMAATTGCTACCAAGTCCAGSGTGCATGTTCATGTATGGGTTTTGGTATAACACAAGCACAAGATTTTCGACATCTGTTACAAAGTATTCGAATCGTGATCACGTAGGCTTGTTTAATAATTTAATTCAATATTTAAAATTGAACAAATTAAGTGTTTATCGAACTATATTTGTTTAATAATCTAATTTTACAATGTCTTGATAAGTACTTATTAATTTCTTTTTATAAGTTTCGAATAATAATATTTTAATGCAATATATTAAGATATTTCAAGTTAGATTATCAAATTCAAGTTAAAAAATTACCTAGATTATAAAGAAAGAAATTGAACTTCTCCCAAGGAATTNGCTTGTTTAATAATTTAATTCAATATTTAAAATTGAATAAATTAAGTGTTTATCGAACTAAATTTGTTTAATAATCTAATTTTACAATGTCTTGATAAGTACTTATTAATTTCTTTTTATAAGTTTCGAATAATAATATTTTAACGCAATATATTAAGATATTTCAAGTTAGATTATCAAATTCAAGTTAAAAAATTACCTAGATTATAAAGAAAGAAATTGAACTTCTCCCAAGGAATTTTACTCTATTAATTAATCTAATTTAAACAAAACATAATTACGATGTAAAACACAAAATGAAAAGAAAATAACCCTCAAAGAACATTTTGAATCTCGAATAATTGACTAACTATTTAACAATAATTGATTATTCGAATTTGTTTGTCGATATATCTTAATGTGAAATCAATAACACATTGAGATGTGTATGTTATATATTTGAACATATTTCAATTATTAACGTTCGAATAGTATACGTTAAAAAGGCTATTTGTTTAATATTTATTTTTTGAGATTAATATCTTTATAATTTTACGGTAAGATATAACTCTATTTGATCAATACCTATGCAACTTTACTGTAAAAAATAAAGTTATAATCTCCAAACATATATCATCTCAAGTCTCCAATCCTATCCTCGAGACCTTTGTATCTTCTTGCTGTCTGCAGCGTAACAAAGGTCCTATGTCCAAATTTCAACGTTTCTCCTTTTCCAATCTTTTTCCTGCTTCTGGTGGAGAAAGATGCCCGAGAGCCATCATTATAGTGCTCGACACGTTGCAGTAGTTTCCCGAATTCAATCTTTTCTTCATTCATTAAACATGAAAATTATAAGAAAAGATTGGTATATATAGATATATATATTCTTCCAGTTTCGAAAGGATTATCAATTTAGATGAAATTATGCATATTAATTTTTTTAAATAAAATGACAATCTTGACATTGAATAATGCATGTTTCTAATGCTTTTAAAGTTGAATAAGTATGTGATATATTAATCAATTAAGGATTAAATAAAAAAACTATTTAGTATATTGGTATACATTAATATACACTCATGTAATCTGACAAGGTGAGAATTCACTTGATCAGCCGCATTTCTCACTATTAAGTGAAGGAAAACGAAAGAGGGAGGGGGGAAGAAAAAAGAAGAGAATTTCTTTTTCTAACAATCAAGCACATAACTTTTCAAGATTTTTATTCAAGTCCCTAATAGTAACAGTCAACAGGAAGTTTGGTCATTAGATGTCTAATAAAGTGATAATATTGAGAAATTTTAAAAGTTAGAAGGGAATAATTGAATATTTTATGAATCTTYTAATATACTTTCGTTATATTAATCAAATACACCAATCACGTTGGTTGAGTTGGATTTAGTCGAGCCCGAGCTTACTCCAAATCATTTTTGCAAGACTCAAACTTGAGCTCGACTCACACTCAAGCCTGAGGTCAGACTCAATCCGAATTTGTTAAAGAAATAATATAAAAGACAAAAACAAATTCAAATAAAAACTACTTCAAATATGAAAATTGAAACCTCAATCAATACGATCTAAGTATATCAAATATAATGTCTTACACAATGTGAAAAACATGTTATAAACATTGTTGATAATTTAACAACAAAATCTAAAATACATCAAATATCATATCTTATATCAATATCAAATAAAYAAATATCGTAAAATTAATTTTCATAAAAAATAACAAATATATAATATATGTCTTTCCTTAAATAATAAAAATAAAGTTAGTTTGGTAATTTTTATAAAAAATTTATATAGCGTTATTTCAAGTTCGAGCTCATCAACTTGAGCACATTTAAATCCCGAACTCATCCCCTCGACTGAGCGTAGTTTTAGTTGAGCGAGCTAAGTTCACCCGAATTCATTGGCAATCCTATATATATATATATATATATACATATTCATATGCTTAGCTCTTACGATATTCTTCAATCTCAAGGAAGAGTTAAGACAGTAAAAGATGTAAGAAAATATTCAGTCAAATCGAATGCAACTTACATCTGCCTGTTGACGCTTGACACGAATAACAAGCATAGGTTTTCTTAATCTACCCAACTCGTAACACGTGTCATGCATATACTTGTTTAGTTTTTCTTGTGTGGGCCCTCGGCATCTTGTTGTCAAGTTCCTGTCTGCTTTCGGTTGAAAAACCTATTTGACTTTTTACTGTTAGCATCAAGGTTCAAGTCCTTTCTCCAAGCACAAAATTTTATAAATAAAATAAAAATATTTTTAGGGTTTCATCTTTCAAATCTTATTAACTTTAGCACCCGAACAACCAACGCTAGAAAATTGAAATCTCCGCTAAAACTTTTAATTTAATTTTTATTGCGATTAATATTTACAAGAAGGACACATTACATAAACTTCTTGATAAATCACCAAAACCTTTGGCATCAATTATATTGCCATCAATATTTTTCTTTTTCTTTCCTCTTCTACCTCATTTGGATACATATGCTTTAGTACCAAATGCAATATATATAGGATTTTTTGAGCTATACAAATTGATCATCTCAAATTTTATTATAATTTGGTGGTCTAAATTTTCCTTCGAGTTGATTTAGTATTGGAGATTGTACTATTCGTTGAAATGACATGAAATATTCTTTCATATAAAATCATAACTTTTATGCACGAAACCGTGAGTATAAGTATTTGTAAATTGTGGACCGCTTTAAGTCTTTTTCAAATTGTTTTGGGAGTAAAAAGTCCTTTTCAACTCACCCCTATATAAACAATGATGAACCCTATGGAAATCACACAGCAATCTTTCTTGGCAATAGAGGGAAAATCTTGTAGTTCGAAAATGGAGAGAAGTCAATTCCAACGCCAAGCTGCCAACCTGAGGAAAACCCTCTTTGATCAGGTTTTCTAATTTCTTGTGTAATTATTGGCTTTTCTTGCCCCAGTTCACTACTTTCTTTTCTATTACGAGGAATATCGAACTGAAAAGATTAAAAAATTATATTGTGGACTGACCAAAATATAGTACTGATCGGCCAGCATTATGGGACAAGTTCGATATTAGATACTAAATTGTTTTTCTTTCCATTACTCGTGACAATAATTGGAACTCAAATGTTCCATATATGACCTAAAGCTTATCCATATGGAATCCTGCAAGAAGCTTTATATCACAGTCCCAAATGCGGATGATAGGCAAAAGAAAACTTTGACCAAACCCTCTACATAATGGGAGTTGATCAGAGATGAGACTATACTTTCCGTCTCTCTTCAGGTCTATGTTAATTGTAAATTTGATCTACTTTAGATTGAAATGAGATTTTGGTTTTGCAGGGGTATCTTGATGATCAATTTATTCAGTTGGAAGAGTTGCAAGATGATGCAAACCCTAATTTTGTTGAGGAAGTTGTCAAACTGTTCTACACTGATTCAGCTAGATTCATCCGCAACATACAATTGGCAATGTGAATAGGTTTCTTTGCAATTTCAGTTAACTATACATTGATAAACTAATCGACTAATGTATCATGCAGGGACACAAACCCCTTGGATTTTGATAAGTTAGATGATATGATGCACCAGTTCAAGGGAAGCAGCTCAGGGTAAGCTCTACTTTGGTGACAGAAAAGAAACAATAGTTTATATTTACTAGGATGATGATCTATGAATCTTTTTACTTCGAAAAAGGGTAGAGAGTTGGCGAATTTGAAGACTGCTGAGAGTTTTGATGTTTAAACTCAGAAAACCTTGTATAATTTAACCAAGCCCTTCTCTTTTGTGTGGGTTGGGGGTACTTGGAGGTCAACAAGCTAGGCTTTTCAGGTCGAAGGTCCTTAATTTACAAGGAATCTAGTTCATCAGAGGCAAACATTGACCAAGATCAAGATTTTTCAGAAGCCATCATCTGTCAATCTCCAGAAATTCCATGGAAAGAAGCAACAATAAATATATATTGACCAAAGCAATCAAATATATTGACGTAAATCTGATCTACTTGAGTTTTTTTTTCCCTCTCTCTCACAGTTTTGGCCATTTCATAAGCTTACAATCATAGGTTGCTGCATGCAGCATTGGTGCCAAGAAGGTGAAGAAGGAATGCACGCAGTTCCAAGATTACTGCAAAGCCCGCAATGCCGAAGGGTATTATATTATATACTATTCATCTTTTCTCTTCCCCTCTTCCTTACCTAATCAAGATTACTGCAGATGCATGAGGACCTTTGAACAAGTGAAGCAAGAGCATGCAACTCTAAAGAGGAAACTTGAAAACTATTTTGAGGTCTGTCTCTCCCTTACACGTACATATCTTTTTCGACATGTTCTATTCTTTCTTCCTCATACCAAAGATACTGACTCCACTCGACAAAAACACACTAATTTATACGAGTTAGTGGCTAAGTGATATGGGAGCTTTGTAAAACTCATCACGTTGATCTTGTACGGGAAATTCCTTTAAACAAAATATCATGCATACTTTAGTTTATATGTGATATTTCTTATAACTCCTTTTATGTTACTATTTCAGTTGACAAGACAAGATTCCTGAATCCCAGATGAGCCAAAAGCTTATGTATGAAGATCATTCGAAATTGGATGTGTTTTGGAAGATTTGAATCATCAAAGGCGTCGAAGAATTTATATCAATCAAGTCGAGAGTTATCCAGTCTAAAGTATATTACATGCAGAAGTAGAAAGAGAGAGGAGAGCATATTAAGTTATGAAGTTTAGTAGTTTAAATATGAGAATAACGTATCCTTTTAAGAAGCAAAATTATGGAGAATATGGGTTCAAGCCTTCTTTATTATTATTATTATTTTTATTTTGGGTAAATCTGTTCAAATATAAGTAGTAATATGGTTAAAGATGTAGTTCACGTAGGAATATTTAATAGGCAATGAAAAATACGTTAAAAAATACACCGTACAACCAATATATATATAAATTTTGTGCATGCATGAATTCATGAGATACATGTGTAAATGAATCTATACCTCTATAAAGATAGATAGATATATATATATATATACAAATATTATTCGTCGATTCATGAGATACATTGAGTTACTTATATTATATAACTAAAAATATGTATAAATACATTCACGATCAAAGAAATCATTGATTCGACAATTTGATGAGATTAAAAGTACTTAGATAAAATAAATGTATTATTATAATTCATGCATAGCGGTTTAAAGAGAGATTAATCAACTTAGAAATCCTAAATGACATGAATTTCGCTAGTAAGCATTGAGTTGGTATAGTCTCTAGACTTAATAAATATGACTTCCTCTCAATTTCAAAATAAGGTTTTTTATCTCCAATTTTACGTCGTCTTTCTTGATTATTATTATTTCAAAATCATATAATATAATGCTAYTCAAAATAAGGTTAATTAAACTCTTTACTTATAAAATGAGTTTCGCATTTTGATCGATAATCGTCTATAAACTGTTAGCACCAAAACTGAGAAGGAATCAGCCACATGTCTCCCTCATTACRTAGTGTTTTAATTTCGTATTTATATTATATATTCCAAAAAATATAATTTTTTATAATAAAAAGAAATATAGTATCATAAATATTGCTTCTGTCTATCTTCTACTTTTAATACGCTACCGTTCGCGTGTGTTCAACTKTACACGTAAGTGATCATACTTTTGTCGTCTTTTAACTCTGAATTCCAAAAAGATACTTAAAATTGCAAAAATAAATTTCATGAATTTTGCCCAGAAAAAGGAAAAAAGAACGTCAGTGAAGGGAAAATTTCAAAAGCAGAGATTCTAGAGATAAAAATCTGCCAGCAATGAAGTTCTAGAAGCATCTAGAAATACCACTGTATATCATGCTCTCCCGATGCCCACTTCGTAAAATTCTTTCGGCAACTGACTTTTTTTTTTTCTTCCCTTGACAGTTATGACTCTAGATCACCTCGTGGTATTGAAATGATAAAACGCTGTATAGGACAGCGTCTTCCTTGTCTTCTATATCAGACCTCCCGAACCAAATACGATGACCTTGATGGCAATCCCCGCGTCAAAATGAAGACTGGAACTTCATAAACAGCGTCTTTTTCATTTTCCTTTTATTTAGCAAGAGCCAAAAGAAAATGCAATAGAGGATTCTACGGCCCGGATGCAAATCCATAATCCAGCAGCTTCGTTGCAAGGACGGAGCTAGGAAGTGACGTTGGCATTTGCTATCAATATCTTTTTTAAATTTTATGTAGGGTTMATATCTTCTAAATTTTATATAAAATTTTCATCTATAAAATATAATTTTACTCTACAATATCTCAATCATTCATTCTCGCCCTTTCAAAATAAAATTTCTAACTCTGTTCTTCCTTTTATCCCACATTCTGATCATTGATTCCTGTCGATTTTGCAGAAGAACTAGTTGGGCTTCATATAATTTSTCTTGATAACAAGTTTTCTTTTAGAAAAGGATTCAAGTTTGATTTAAAAGTTATCTTTCTAAAACTTTTCCTGTCACATACTTTTTTTTTTTTTTTTAAACAGAGTGAAACTTGATATGGTAACGTTTTTTCCTCTTTCATTCCATTAAGTTAATCACAGTTTGTGAAAAGAACATCTGCGTTCCATATATGAACATTGGAAAAACTAGAGAGAATACAAGCCAAAACTTTTTTTGAGTAGAKATGCTTCTGGGTCAGATGTAAAAATGAGGAAGTCGCAAGGTGACCTAGCATTAAAGCCATAAATATTAAGAAGTTGGAAATCTCTAATACATTCTCTCATTATATAATAAAAATATATTAAAAGATTCAAATATAAAGAAAAAATTAAAGCCATTATTGAGAGAATTTCAAAAAATGAGCTATTGGGAACAGTATCCCCGTTTTCTTCTGCTCTTTTGCTGTTAACAAAAGCGTAAAGAAGAAAGACAGATTCGATGGTTAAACATTTCCTTGAATCGTACTATTATCACAAGAAGAGATCTTCTCTTCATTAACTGAATAATTTTGTCCCTTTTTGCAATTGTGTATATATACTCTAGGGATTGAAACCCAATCTACAAGCATGATAGCCGCTATAGGCCTCGTGATAAAGTACTAGTTAATTGGACTTTGTCACTAAAGGAAAAGTGAAGATAAGTAACTAAGTCTTTTAAGTTGCAGTTTATGGTAAATGAAGCGGAAAGCAGCCTCTGTTAGACAAGAGGATCTCTATGGTGTCTCATGCAAGGAAGGGCCATTTTGAACACTCAAAACATTGTAGGGATCTCTCTTTCGACCAGTCTCTTAGGACCACTTCATCCTTCTATCCAACAACTATAGGATCTCTAGAACAAACACATGTACTATTAACCCTTCACCATGATGTTGCATCTGCTCAATCATCCTCTTAAGATATCTTTAATAGACTAATTAAATCTATCTCACTCTCTAACAACATGTGTTCTAACTCATTGCCTCTTCAAATCTATGCAAGTGAAAAAAGGACATACGAGAGACGAACCAAAAAATTTTGATGCAACARTACCAACATTTTTACAAATCTTACCCCACCAGTCATTTTAMGATAATAAAATTYACCAGGACCACTACATGCAAGGCCCATGACCGAAACCAAGAGTAATCTGACTCACAAGAGAATTCTTATCCACCACAACATTAAMTGCAAACAACAGTGTTTCATTTGATTTCAAATCACAAAATGCCCGAGTATCGGATAAGGACACAAGAGGGAATGAATTTTTCATGGTGCTCTCATGATTTTGCTTGCTGAATATAAGTTCAATGTGAGATATTTATGACAGCTCTGAAAATTTCAAATTCAATAAAGCAGATCCTTGGTTGGCAACCAAACACGTGGGAAGTCGGATCTGGCGGCAAATTCCTTTTTATTACTTTTGAAGACTTGAAATTTTGGTTCATTAGTTAAGTACTTGAAATGATAATTTAATTAGAGGAAGTGGTCCGGTACCATCTTAGATTAGCTTCGTCCATTTTGTAGAGCTATTCCTGAGATGCAACATCTAGATCAAGTGAATAGGCCACTTCATAAGGAAGATTAAAGGACATTCAGATCAAGAAAATTGCACACAGAAGAGAATCTATATCAGAGGAGAATAAAAGCCAGTACATCTTCCRGAGCGCGATATTACAGTAAAACTAATTAAAAAATTGAAAAGGACACCAAGAAATACCTTTCACCATAAGCAAGTATTCAAGATATACTAAAGAAAAAGAAAATTGAATTCCACGTCCGCAAAATCACTGTCATGTTGTTGAATTGCGTCCAAGGAAATCAGAGGAGAAAAAATCACCTAGAGAGCACACATATCTCACAGAATGAAGTCCCATGGATGCCACATACCAATATACACTTGCAGCAAACTGGAGAGGCACACTAATTTAAGGAACAAAACCAATGTCCTTGAAGTACTCATGCTCAAGAGCATTCCTGGCAGTAATTCTTTTGCTGGGATCCAAGCAAAGCATTTTCTGAAAGATAACAAATGATGGGATAAGCAATATGAAAATCATCACTGCACCCTAACCTTTATAGAATTATATGTGTTGTATGCAAATTAGGTGGTGAAGTGTGCTGAAGGGCACAACTCAAGGATATTTTTTTAGTATAAATATTGTAAATATCGTACCAGACAAACTTATCCAGATTTCTTATTACTGTGCATAAGCACCAGGAGTCCACAAAGACACTGAAATGATTTTGAGATTTAGCTCATTCTTGGAAGAAAACAACAAACAACTCAAAACACATGCATACTTTGTCATAGAGTTTCGACAAGTGAAAGCTAGTAACTAAATGCTGCAACTTTCTTGCAAAGCTGCCAATATGGCTTTTTAGAACAGAAAAATACAGAAGCTATAATCCACATCATTTTTATTTCATTTATTTATTTTTTGGTGGAGAGCTCTTKCATCCACAACAACCAAATTTCTCATACAAAATGTGAACTTACACCAAGCAGATCAAGACCAGCTGCATCAAGATTGGGGACCACTGCAGCCAGATCCTTCAAGACAGAAGCAAAAGTTAAAATTTCGGGACCAAACTACTACTACTCCATAAAGATGGACAAAAGGTGGGACAAATTTTAAAAACTTAAGTGATGAAAACAAATGTAATAGGTAATCACCTTCGGAGGCCATTTAGGAAATGCCGATTTAAAGTCAGGCAGGGAGGTCACTCCAGGCCATGTATCTTCATTTGGAGTACCCATGACTCTTAACAAAGAAAAGGATAAATATCAATAAGAAATCCCTCGAAATGCATTAACACTACTAAAAAGAAGTAAAAGCAATTACTGCAGCACATGATGTGTAGTTGATTTCAATGGAATTCAAATCAATCAAATTCTCTCTCTTGACTATCAACCTTGCAACAGATTCAACAAACTCCTCTCTGGAACATTACAATTAGGAGCATGTATTGCCAATGTTTTACAGTCGAGTCCAAATGATCCACTTCAGGATTAACAGAAATGAAAAAAAAAAAAAGAAAGATTTTTCTCGAGAAGCAACACCTGAAAATCTTGAAGAGCTCATCTATCTCAGAGTCCCCAGGAAACAATGGGCGCTGGTTTACCATCTCCGCAAATATGCAACCAACTGACCAGACATCAACAGGAGTGGAGTAGTGTCGGGATCCAAGCAGTATTTCTGGTGCTCTATACCAGAGAGTGACCACCTGGAAAGCAGCAAATACAAAAGCTCAAATAAAATAGACATGGCAGAACAAGAAAAGGTTTCTTGCTAAAAGTTGTTCATTGTCAAGCACATAGAACATCACCAGCAGATCAGGACTCAAATTCCCAGTATTACATATTTGACTACACCTAACAGCAACAAGCATGGAACTAGAAATTAAAGAAAACATACATCATTCATCAGGAGTTGAGCACAAGTTTCACAAGTGTGGCACAAGCACGATGAAAATAGAAATTGAACTCGTTAAACTCTTAGACACACCTAAGCATCATGCACGTACCTCATGGGTAAATGTCCTGACAGGAATACCGAAGGCTCTAGCCAATCCAAAATCTGCAAGCTTTAGTGCATTGGTACGACGATCTATCAGCAAGTTCTGAGGTTTCAGATCTCTATGAAGAACTCTATGAGAATGACAGTATGCAATACCACGAAGGATTTGATAGAGAAACATCTGCAAAGTAGAATGTGTAACCCAGTAAGTTGCTATTGAACTAAATCACCAAAATCTGGTGGTACTAAGTAACGTGTTTTAAAATTGTACTCRCAAAACTAAATTGCTTAATACCTATGTTTCTCTCAATACATATTTACATGTACTCATACATATAATGTGTACCTCTGTCCACYCCAACATCACACCCAAATTGTACCATAGCTATTGAACAGGAGTAGGAAAGGAAAATATCTCATTATGGAATGGCCACGACTTAAAATCCAGTGATTGTGCTATGGAACAATAATCCTCAAGCCACAACTTAAACCCAGAATCATACCTTGAAAGTGATTGTGCTCGCTTTCCTCTATTAAAAGAGTCTCAATTATACAAAAAACAAGGAGAATCTAAATTATAGAGGCAGAAGGATGTTACGCACTTTTACAAGACGTGGATCCTTAGAGAACTCTGGACAGGAATCCATGTGTTTCTTCAGATCCAGGTCCAGATACTCAAATACCAGATACAATCTCTTCTCACTGTGCACCACATCCTGCAACCTGTCAGACAGAAAATACAAATGGAAAATTCAGCTAAACAAAGGTTCTCCCCTCAAAGTAGTGGTCACAAAATCAAACAGGAAAAATTACAAAAGCCGAAAGGAGTAGTCATCGCCTTTTGACACATTTGCCTCTAATATGAGTAGCCACTTTTTGTTTTTCATCTAAATGAGTTCACAGTTTGGTGCCTGAAGTCAGTGGTAGTTTGGTGTATGATTTGAGGCAAGGGCAGTACATCTAATACCAACTCTAATGCAGAAAATACTGTACATAATTCTTCAATAGGATTACAGTTCACATTTGACTTTAGATTTTGTTCGAATGAAACAAGCAAAAGACAAAGCAAAACAAGACAGATGTATCAAGCAGTCCTATAAAAAAGGATTTAACAATACTTGCCAGAGTTTATTTGACAATGACTTTTTGTAGAGAATCAAAATTTACTTTCAACATCTCAAGATTCCAATCAACAGAAATATCTCGATTATCAAGAACTACATATATTACACAGACACAAACAAACATACAAGTACTGCATTGATTCACACACGAAGAAGAATCAGATAAGTAGGTCAACAATATTTTGTTTGATCTAGAAGTAAGTTCAATCACCAAAATAATTTACATCCAAGTATACCTCTCACAGCTATCATCATTCCTGCACTTCCACCTTCTAAAATATGTAAGAAGAACATACGAATGCAAAGAAGATGAGGATACATATTGAAATATTATATTACCTGACAATGTTCCCATGCTGCATCTCTTTCAAGAGAGAGATTTCTCGAATAGCAGTGCTGGGCACACCCTCATCTTCCTGCTCCAGACGGATCTTTTTCAAAGCAATAGTTTCATTAGTGACCTTGTCACGAGCCTTGTAGACCACTCCATATGTTCCTTCACCAATCTTTTCAACCTTTTCATACTGCAATGTGTTTCCTCCAACATCAGAATCCAATACAGAAGGATAATTATAACAGAAAAACAGTTGAAGCAGTAAATGATAATTTTATACCTGGTCCATATAGCCCACTTTACACAGATTCCCTGATAACAGAAAACAAACAAGACAAGACCATTGTCATTATTTGCATTCAGCGGTAATCACTAAATGCACCCACAAAGGGTTAATAAAGCAAAGTACATTCACGCCTGAGCATATTCTCAATTAATTCCAGAATCTACTGATAAGCTCTTCAAATATTTCATACCGCAAAAAAGAATTAGAAAAGCAAAAATAACTCTGATACTTAATGCTTCTTTTACAGTATTAATAACGCTCTTAATTAATCTAAAACAACGACAAATTGCTACCAAAAGAAGCGAAAAACTACTTTGATTTTCGTCTAATCTCCTACAAAACAGATGAACTGGAAATCAATATCAGTAACGTAATCTTCTGACTATCCATCATCTTCGCTCAAAAAGCCATGAAAACTTCAAAAATTAACACATCCGCTTGGTTTGATGGAGAAATCTACTTACCATTACACACTTCCATTCGGCATTTCACAGTAATTCATCAAATTTATAGTAAAACTCGTTACAGAAATGAAAATACAAATGCATTATATATAGTTAATACATGTAAATTTATGCAGAATAAGCACAGCACCAATTGCTTGAATTGAAGTTCGTATACATGAAACAGAAATCGAAATTTACCAGAGATCGAAGAATGTGAACCGTGTGAGAGAGAAAAGAGAGAGTGCGCAGGGTTTATACGTCTGCTGCTACTGCTACTTTATATAAAGGGAGAATTTCTTTTTCCCTTTTTTCCTTTTTCCTCTTCTCTTCCCTCTATGTGTGTGGGGTACTGGCCGAAGGTTGACTAGCGAAATGGTAAGTGGGGGTCAAAATAAAGGAAAAGAACGACGTGGGTTAAAAAGAAAAAGAGAGAAGTCCCAAAAAAAAAAAAAAGAAACTCCCATTCACTTCATTTTTTTCATCTAAATATATAGTGAAAATGGTGCGAATTAAACTGAAGATTTGTGTTTTGTGGTCCGGTGTCTATTTACCTGTTAAGAAACTTAATAAATACTTCATCTGAAAATTACGAAACTTCTTTTATATCTTATCTTATAAGAAAATRTTAAAATGTGAATATAAGATCGTTATTATCGTTATTATATAAAGAAGGAAACTTTGATTTCATATTGTTGACATGAGATTTTAGTCAATCCGAACAGTTCAAAACACTCGGATACATGTGTCGCGAACTAGATACTCTTAATATTGTAATTAGTTAAGATATGATCTCAGTTTAACTTAATAGTTCGTTTACCAACTACTCTAACTTATTAGGTTAGCCACATTTTGATATTCCTTAATATATATATATATATATATGTGTGTGTGTGTGTGTGTGTGTGTGTGTGCGCGATTGCTAAAAGGATTGATCAGATTTAAGATAGCATGTGTAGCTCCATTTTTTTGTATTTATTCAAACTCTACTTTTATCTTTCAAAAGGCTTGTCGAGATCAACTTAGAATTAGTTATGTTTTTCATGATTTTTGAGATTCAGTTATCGATATATTTGATCGATTGATGTTAGACTTTGTAATTTTTCTTTGATTATATTTTTTTGTCCAAATTAAGATAAAAGATAAATGTATGAAATATATGCATACCACTTGACACATCAATACCATAGAAGTGATTCTTTTCTTAATTCTAATATTATATGCTCAATTTTATTGGTGAAAATATAAAAGGAAGCTCATAATTTTATTTTGGAAACTTTCTTTTTTGACTCCACGAGAGTTGTACTAGTATAGACGATCGTGCGTTGCAAGTCATTTTGAGCTTAATATCTTATCAATATAGCTAAGGTGACCAAATTAAGTAAGTTTATTTTATTGTCAAAATGGAGCTACAATTAATATTTACCTTATTAATATTTATGATAAATAAAAATAAATATTGAGCAAGCATTAATGCATATTAATAGAACTTATAGACGAACTTGTTTTAATTGCACCTCTCTTTTAAATCAAATATAAGAATATACGTTACTTGTCATTTTAAACCAAATATATTTTTAACATAGTTAAAGATGAACAAATTTAGACAATCATAGAGAATTCAAAATCAAAGAAAGGTAAAAAGTAACATAGAGTCAAAAGAAAAAAAAATTGATGTTGTATCAAGTAGTACTTATTAAGTGATTATGACTTAGCAAATTAAAAGCAGGATTTTGAAAACTTATGGGACTTGAATGAGGAGAGATAATTGATTGTCAATATTTGTGTTGCTATGTTCGTGATCGTTGCATTCGAGGCGTGTATTTTCTGACAAATTGGATTAAGTTTGTTAAATTGAATCAACTTTTTCTTTTATGTATTTAACATTGTATATCTCATATATGTATCAATTTATATACTCGATTTCTTTTAATTTATTTAAGAAACATTTAACTTATGAAATATTTTAAACTTAACTTAATAAATTCATTTGTTCTTTCAATATATTTAACATTGTATTTAATGTCTTTTTAGATGCTCAAAATAAGAATATTATTGGAAAAGTAAAAGTAGAATAAGAAATAAAAGTGTTTAGATAATGATTCTCATGTCATGAGATATTTTAATATTTTTTTGTATATTTAAAATTTTTATAGTCCATTAATTCTTTTAAAATTTCCCTTTCAATATTCAAGATTCAAGTTTTAATTTATCCCAATTATAAAGTAGGCAACATAAAAAATCTAATAGATACTCCATCATTTAAGTAATCAGAGGCATACTCAATTTGTATGTTCATGAATATCGATAAATTACTTGTATTGATGCCATGCCCTTTGGTGTTATTAATTTAACATCCAAGCTTCATAGAAAATATTGTTGGGAGGAGCTAACAATCCAAAGATATTTTGTATCTGACCCAAACTTTCCTTCATCTTCTATTCTCATCATCTCACTCTCTCAAAATATCCTTTCACCCCTTTTCATGCTAAAAGATATCCCAAGCATATGCCATTGCCTAGGGTCATTTCTTTCCAACTCTCCACGGACCTTTCTCTTTTATCTTTGAGTTGGAGTTAAAAAACAATAAAGTCAATTGGGTTGAAATTCGTTTTAAATGATTACGATTGTGTGTTGAGAATGTATGAAATATTTGCATGTATTGATTGAACAATAATATCTCCGTGATAAGAATGGATCTAGAAATTTGATTTTGAGAGCAAGAGTAAATGACAAAAATATYAGGTGATGAGATGATATTTTTTGGATAGAAATTTCATATAAATCTTAAAAAATATTAGTCATATGTAAGATTTTAAAAAGTGTTAGGGAATTTCTGTCATTATCACTAATAGTGATGGATAAATGCAAAAAAAAATTGCAAAATGATCCAAAATGCAAGATATTTAACCTGAAATGCAGATTTAGCTCCCTCGAATATTTATTTTACCAGCCAAATTTGTCAATTCACAAAATTGAAAAATAATCTGGGCCGCCGAATGAGAGGCCCAGTTACTATTGTCCAACTGGTGTCTKGTTTAGTGTGGTTCTCTCGCTCACCTGACCAGATCTTTCGGCCTTTTTTGGCCTTTTCCAGAGTTCCCCGCACAGTACGCCCCCAGATTTCACCTTAGCTCTGTGCTTCAACTGACAAAGGTTCGTCGAAAATCACCKCTTCATTTTTCTATRAGTTTTCTTGAAAGCGCTAGTGATGGATTTTGATTTGCTTCGGAGTTTATGTAGATATTCTGGGATAATTCCTTCTCGCGCATTGATATCCTGGCTTTTAATGTGAATATGGTCTTGGACTATTGAGCAAAGAATAGTCATTTAATTTTGATTATTCTCATTAATTTGTGGAGGAGTTAATGTCATAAAGCGTTGTGGTATTCTTGAACTTTTTGCTTAGCAACTTAAAGACGAGAGAGAGAGAGAGAGAGAGAGAGAGAGAGAATGTGATATGCGGTAATCTGATATTTATTTGGAATTGGATAAAGATCAAATGTATATATTTTTTTCATTTAATCTTTTCAATGGTGTTGTACAGGGAACATAGAATGTCACTTGGTATGTGATATTTTTGATGTTGTTCTTAGTTTGAAGAAATTCCATTTCCCAAAATTGTGAAATTTTGAAACTTGACTTGTGACAAAAATGAATTTTAAAAGTTTGTATATGATTTTCTGTTATCTGTAATCTTGAGTCTTACATTCCCCTTCCGCTTCCCCCTGGGCTTTGCGATTCTTTTCTCCATCTTGGACACTAAGAATCTTTGCAGAAGAATACGTACTACTTAGAAGATGGGCTCGAGCACACACATCTCACTGTTGATCAAATCTAGAACTTGTTATTGTTGCTAACTTTTTTTCTTATTGTTTTGCTGTTGACAATCAATAGAAATAACGAGCTAGTGACTTTTTTTCACTTGTATGAATCATTAATATAATATATGATATACTTGCAGTTATCATCCAATGAAATTTCAAACTCTTTACAAGTCTTTGAAGGTAATTATTCATATATGTCCCATTGTGTGCATTTGAGTCTAATCCACCATGGTTCTGTCGAAGACAATTTCCCCCCTTCTTTTTTTCTTTTGAGTATTTGTAATTGAATTTGTTTCATTTTTAAGATTTGTTCTTATCGATTATAAGGTCAAACAAAATGATCATTTAGTTTGCGTGAAGCAAAGGCTCAACAGTACCTTGTTAAACTTATGGTAGGTTTTTTTTTTTTTTTTTTTGTTTCCCCCCGGTCCTGGGCTTTTGGCGCAGGGTTGGAGGGGGATTGTGAAGTGAATGGGTTAATTCTCATGTGTTTCTTATTATTCTTTTGCCATTTATATGTCTAATTTGAGCTGAAGCAATAGCTCAGTTGGTAAAGTTCTCCCTACTGAATCAAGAGTTATCCAATTTGATGCTCACGAGTGCGTGCCATCCYTTGTCTTTATACCTTAGGTTGGGCATATACATGTCTCATTTGGGTGCACCTTGCGTAATAGATTTAACTTCTGAATTCCATTCCCAACTTTTTCGAGCAGTTTCTAGTGATATTGCAGCTCATCCCAAGCTACTTTTCTTCTTAGTGCAGAAAATATTTGTCCGGAATATTTATTCCTTATAAAGGAAGACAAGAGAATGAGACAAAACTGTTTTTTACCTAGGTCTTGGAATTGATAAGTGGTGGAAACATTGAAAATAGAACAAAACTCGTGGCTGAAAACTTTAGAGTAGCATAGAGTTCACTTATTTTCTCATCTTGGACTGGAGTAATCTGTAAAACCTGAAGGTTGAAGATAACACCATTTTTGAGAAAGGGAGATATACTATTTTTGTCCCTGGTAAGCTTAGATGGATTAAGTAAACTATTTCTTTGAATGAGAACCAAAATGTAGGTTTCCTTTGATTATAAATAGCTTAAATTACTTGAAAAGATGGTAGCATGTTAAAGAGTGGGGAATCATGTCCCACATTTTCTAGGAAGAAGAGCAGAGAGGGGCTTTTAGATAACCTGGACTGAATAACAGAACTTCTGGTTGGCCCTTGCTCTCCAGCCAGGTAAACTTGTTAATTGGTCTTCTGCCGCCCGTTTGTGATAATTTGCTTGGTAAATATGAACTTCGCAACAACAGGGCCGCTTATAGAATAGAATAACCTGGAAAAAGGAGGGTGGTGTATTTCATATTTAGAAAGCATGAGAATTAACTGGGTCTTGATGCTATTCTTGTTGGGATAGATTTTTGCCTCTTTTTTGGGTTCTGTTTTATTTTGTCACTAGAAACGGTATGTGTTAGTTCACTGGTGGTTGATGGACTATTAATAAGCTTAAACAATTTGGCATTCTAAGTTAGAAGAAGAACCGAGTGCCAGTTAAAGTTCCGTCTCCATTTTTCTTTTGTTGTTGAACATCTTTCTAGAGGTCTGACTGGGGGAAAAGCCTGGATTTTCTGGATGGAGCTGAGAAAATGACTAATTGTTACTCATTAAGAGAACTGGAATGTTTCTGCTGATACAATGGGGAAGTGAGCTTTTGGGGAGATCATCTTATGATAAAGGCCAGAACTTGTTTTAATAGATGGATTTAAGTGAATAATGAAGTATATTGGAAATTTAGTGATAGGTGTGCAGAAAACATACTCCAACKTAGKATTTGAACTGCTTTTCCATTATCACATACTAATTTATAAAGATGTAGATGTAGATGCCGTAAAGATTGCAATCATAATCCATACATTGACAGAAAGGAAAAAGGAACTGGGAAATAGTACTTTTATTATTCATATTTTGTATCTATAAATATGGGTTCTTGATTTAAGYTTTTGAACCAGTTGTTTTCTGCGATACAAAGAAATGGAATGAGAAACAATGAGAGTCGAATCCATCATCATTTAGTAATAGATTTGAGAAATTGAGTGCCTCATAAAAATATTATTCTGTATGGGTACAGGGTATCAGTGAATGGTATTGAGTGATGAGTGTTAGTCCTAAACGTAGAGGTTAATGCAGGTTCAGGTTGTTTGAAAAGTCTGACAAACCGTTTTTTTCTTAGAGATTCAACTAACAAGTCACACAATTATTACACGTGTAGCATCTGTTTAAATTGGGGAACATTTTATCCTTAAATTAGCACTCGTAACTCGATATTCCTTTGTGCCTTGTTGCTTTTGGGTGTGCATGGTACGCGACATTGTTTTGATAACTGAGTTGACATTTTGGATATTGGAAGATGACACCGCAATTTACTAAATTATTTGCATGCTTGTACTSAGGGGTGGGGTTGATTTCAACAGATAAGTTTTGTATTCCAAATTACTGGTGGGGAACTTGGGTAATCCAGGGAGAGCTTGCAGAGCAGGTGTGCATCTTTTGCCAGACAAGTCTTGTTCCAATACTTTCTCCTTGTCTTTGTCCAGCTCTTGCTTTTATAGACTATGGGAACTCCAGAGACCTCCCGTGAACCATGCCCTGACCGTATACTTGATGACGTTGGGGGAGCTTTTAGCATGGGTGCTGTTGGAGGTGCAGTTTTTCACTTCTTGAAAGGGACCTATAACTCGCCAAAAGGTGAGCGCTTTCTTGGGGCTACTCAAGCAGTGCGTATGAATGCTCCCCGTGTCGGTGGTAGTTTTGCTGTTTGGGGTGGACTATTTTCTACATTTGATTGCACAATGGTCTATCTTCGCCAGAAAGAGGATCCATGGAACTCAATCATTGCTGGTGCAGCAACTGGTGGTTTTCTTCAAATGCGCCAAGGTTTAGGTGCTGCTTCAAGATCAGCGTTGTTTGGTGGAGTGTTGCTTGCATTGATTGAGGGAGCTGGAATTATGTTAAATAAACTTATGAGTGCTCCACAAAATTTCCCACCAATGGAGGAGCAACTACCTAACATGGCAGGTGGACCTGGATTCCCAATGGGTCAACTGCCTGGTCAACCCCCCATTAAAATTGAAARTATGGGGTCATCATCATCACCACCACCACCACCATCTCCATCATCATCTTCTTCATCATCCGCTTCCTCCACTTCATCATCATCTTCATGGTTTGGAGGCCTTTTTGGCAGTGGAAAGAAGGAGGATAATACAAGCAGTGGAAGCAAGACAGAGGTTTTGGAGAGTTTTGATGCCCCAAGCCCACCATCATTTGAGTACAAATGACCTTTGCAATCTTATCTTCCGCTCAGGTAAGTGTATTATTGTGTCTTTCGCTCTCTCTTTATTTCTTCACAATTTGATTTTGAACAGGTTGGTGCTCATCATCTTTATAGGTCTACATAATGTCATTTTGCACAAGTCAAAATCTGAGTGTTGTTTCTGGATCCATTGTGTTATGTTAGAACAGGCATCTGGATTCTGTTGCTATATTGCTCAAAGAAGTAAGAAAGCCCCCTGGTTTTTTTTATTTTTTTTATTTTTTTGAGGGGTGGGGTGGGTGTTGTTATGGTGTGAATGACAACCTGATTTTTGTTAAATCTGGCAAGCTTCTCTATTGTCAAGTTGCATGACGCAATTACATATTTTAACAGTTTGTTTTAGAAGGCATTGCCCTGCCTGATAAATATGAGCAGAAAAACAATATTATGATGCTATAGAGGTGATATTTTTCCTTTTCAAAATGAAGGCGAATTTTAATTTTCTCTATATCTGTATTTTGGTGCTTCAGCAGTTTGTGTTTATATATATATGCGTGTGTGTATCTGTGTAACAATATGCACATATTACAACAATAACATGACTTCAATTCCTTTGGAAGTTTCTTCCTTCTGTTCAGTGGTTGAAACATCACGCTGAACATCAATGACATGTTTTAAAATGACTAAGTGCTAAATTAGTTTGCATGGATTGCTTGTGCAGGAGGCCTCTGATTATGGAGACGGTGAAATCAGTTTATTTGTACAGATTTGGGTTTAAAGAATCAGGACAGATTTCAGGGACTAATTGGAATCATCTGCATTTGCAGATTATTTAGTAACATAGCTTATATATAATGGCATTACCTCTTTTTGGTTTCTGCAAGTTGTAGGTACCTTTTGATTTTGTTCTTTGGATGGTGCTTGTATTAGTGCATGTTAGCACATGAAGTTGAGGACTTGTTTGATGTATGAACTCCTTAGAGAAGTTAGAATATAATTAGATGATTAATCAGCGTCCTGCTTAAAGGCCAATCAATAAGGTAGAATACATGGAATGCATTTGCAAGGTCACCCTTTTGATTGGATACTTCCATATTTCTATTGGGAACGGGGGACTTTGCATAGTTCCTACTCTATCAGATTCCATCCCCCGATACACAAAAAGTAAGTGATGCCAGTTCTCTTTTCATTTGATAAGAGGTTTTTGGCTATTTTCTCATGAAACAAAGGATCAAGGCTTCTTAATCTAGTTTTCTTGTTTTCTTTTTGTTTATCTTGTACATTTTCCATTACTAGATAATTTGAACAAAAGCAAAACCATCCATGAGATGGATTTGAATTGTACAAGCAATGCACACAAAATGTTAAGCACTTGACTTGATCATTTGATTTGACAGGTTTAAGTTTTATTGGGTATTGAAAGGTAAATCTGCAATTTTAAGAGAAGTATGCAGTTGGTGAAGTGAGAAGTTTGGCTTAAAATATGATAAATTAGTAGATAACCAAATCCTTGATGAATAAACAAGAGATATTCTGGAATTGATTCTTATTGTATTTTGCTTCTCTTATGTGGCTTCCCTTCCATTCTTCTTCTCTTGATACTTTTCCACTGCAAGTTCTGAAGTAGATAATCTAAAACTCTAATTCTTTCTTAGATTTACTACCAGCAACCCATCTTTTTCCCACTTAAAAGTGTTCTTATGATTATGTATTGTATTATTCTCCTTAGATACAAATAGAAGCAAGAGGCTGATGAGAAGTTCGTTACCGATAGATGCTGTGACACACCAACCGTGCATGGAAGATTAATCAATTTCTAATTGTTAGTTTTACCCAGAAAGCAAGTTGTTGCCAGGTTTACTAAAGTTGAGTAGATTTACTACATCAGCTAGATATGGCACTCCCAGTTAATGGAGTCTAGATCTTCATTTGTATTAGAAAATTATCAGTGTTGGAGTGAGATCACATTGGCATGCTTTGTGAGGTTTGAGAAGTATTGATTCATGTTAAATCATGAAAAGAGGTTTGTACTACAAAAAGTAGTCGAAACTTGGATAGTTTTATCAATGTTTACCGAGTTTATGCAGCAGGTGAAGTTCATGTGTGCAGGTCAATTTGTTGGTTCTTTCCCTTTATGTAAGTGTAGGTTATCTTTGAAATATAAGAATGGCATCAATGAATACAAGGATAATCATCATTAAGGTTGGAAGGGAGATGGGCACTTCATCCACTTGCCAAATTGCACCGAAGTGAAGCCCAGTCAAGATACTGTGCTTTTGCTAGATTGCTGTTTGAACATCTGTGCTTTATTAGGTTTTATGCCTTGTACAGCTAGAGATCCGAGAAGATATTCGAGGCAGTGATCAAATATTTGACTAAGACATTTAATTTTTCCYTTTTACCATCTTCCCCACTTTCTTATACACAGCTTATCTTTGATTTTTCTTTTCTCTCATTTCAAATCAAATGTCCATAATTGACTTGGAACAGAATTTTTAAAAATTATTTGATTACTAAATGAGGCTTCTCACTTTACCCTTATTAAATTAGTGTGTATAAATATAATACGATTTATTTTATGTATTAGATGTAAAWATGTTTACAAGTTTTTGTATGGAACATTGAACATTTTAAGTTCGATTAGACGTCACGAATTCAAAAATATCAAAGTCGTTTGGATCATGCAAAGATCCATGGAGAATTTCACATGTGGTTGGAGGCTAGATTTTGTGCAATTTTAAATTGGAAAGGTAAAAGGGYATATGGCATAAACATTCCKTTAAATAGCAGGAGAGTTTGGTGGTTGGTTCTTTGAATTTTCAGACTAACAATTCCACTTTTTGTTAGTTCATCACTTTGGTTGGTTTGCAGATAGGCAGTTGWATATTTTATATTAGATGAGTTGTATTGGAGCATCAATTTTTGATCCACTCTTTATTGTTCCAAATCAGAATAAGCTATGCATTCCATTTCTTTTGTTCATCAATGGAACCCTAATCTGATATGCTTTTTTCAAGCCAAATCAAGAGAGGATTTGTAGCAGTTCATTAGTTGCAATGTTTTGAGCCCAATTCTCAAAGGTGTATAAATTCTTAATTATTATGAATTTCATTGTTTGAGATGTTTAAATACGTTTATAATGAATCACGAAATGTATTCTAAAAACTTCAAGATGCAACATAAGATTCTTAATGTCAAGGTTGTTTTGATTCTTGATTCACTTACAAAAGTATGTGCACCGTGCTATGCAACATTTATACCTTTATCAGAGATGGGGAAGCTCAGGAAAACTGCTGGTCAATTGTGATATCACTTCATTCGTTTTCAATTTAATTTTGTAATTAAAAAATATATTAAAATTTATGATATAATATACTTTGAAATTTTATTTGAGATTTGTGAGTAGAGAATTTTTTCATCTTGTACGAGTTCTTTTGAGAGAATAATTGAACATTTTCATAGCCAAAGCCATTTGAGCTAAGATTGAGCAAAGGCTATTCCCTTGCCTCATTTCATGGTTTCACGCACTCTCTATTAGTTCATGACTTGCTTCCAAAAGTCACGTTACATGATCAATAAGATATTATTATATTAAGTTATTTCGATTCTTTATATTTGTATTTAAAATTTATTTTTAAAAAATTGTTATCTCACTTAACTATTCATGCTTATTTATTTGTATGTTATCATAATAAAATTTGATAATCTAAGTCACGTGTCATGCACTGATTATTATTCTTATTCTTTGAAGTTTTCATTAAAATGATAAAGATAAATAAACGTAGTTAAAGTGACAAGTTGGCACAAGGGACCCGCCTCTTTGGATGTTTGCAGCTCCAAAGTTCAAACCCCTCCCAAGTCATCTGGCGCACAATTTGTATGATCTCTTTCGAGTTATATTCACACAATTTGAGTGACATAAAAAAATGAGAATAAAGTGTAAGACAAATATAAAAAATTGAGAATTGTTCGATGACATTATATGTGAATTTCCATAAAATACATTTTTGATGTTGCAAATAATACCACATTTATGTTGCTTTTGAACTTTGATTATGACTATTTCTTTTTATTAGAGCGGTTTTCCCACACGAGATATTCGAGTTGATCTTTTTTTGCTTGCACCAGGTTGGTTCTTTGTAGGGATAAGTGCTAGCCAAATTAATTTCTCCATACGAGGGTGGAGATCAAACTTTTTATTTCTCTTAAGAGATAAGAGTGTCGAATTACTTAAATCAACCGAKTTTGGTTCGATTATGTCTATGATTATGGGTTTCTCTTACCTTAGGAAATCTAATTATCCTTCAACCAATAAGCAAAAGGAGATTTTACTTTTTCTATTTAATTTCTTGAATATCATTAATAAACTTTTATTGGTTTATCATGGAGATTCGAAATGGATAAATATGGGACTTTCATCAGTTTGGCCAACTCTGTTAGTAAGTAATTTTATATTTTATGATTTTAAAATTTATGACTTAAATACAATTTTAAATTGCCCTTACTAAATATGAAACTATAATATCTGATTGCCTTTTCAATTCTTCCGAAATTCATCATACCCAAAGAATAAAAACAAGCAGAGAAGCTTTTTTCTTATCTTCAGAACAAACTGATAAAAAATCCGAATAAATATACATCCATTAATTTTTATTTGAGATATATGTTCTTCACTTCCAAACCTGTACCCTAAAATTCTTCAATCCTCCTGCCCCTCCCCCCCTTCAATAAATACTACAGTAAAAATCTCCTCCTAAATTATTGATTTCCATGTAAAGTTTGTGAATATGGCAGCAAGTTGAGCTTTGTCCATATAGTGATATACATGCTAGAAATGTTCCCAGCAACGTTCACAGTCACTGAAACATGGCCTACTTTGGAACCCAAAAATACTGCACACATATCATTTTCTTCTTAGATAGAAGACAATAATTGTAAATAAATGTGTAGGGACGGAAGGTTTTGCTACACTATATATATAAGTGATAGTATCATCTCTCCCAGAGTACCTGCATGAAGGGAATTTAAAAATAGTTTGTTTACCTTGAGAAGGGGAGAGGGAAACTGATAATGGTGAATTTTGAGGGATGTGAATCTGGGCTGGAGGTTCAGAAAGTTGCAGATTTGGAGGTGGATGATGATGGGAAACCTAAAAGGACAGGTAACATTTCACATTAAAACTTGGCTCCTTCTGTTTCTCAAAATCTTATACCCTGCATGAGAGGTTTTTTTTTTTTTTTTTTTTATGCTGCTCTTAGGTTGTCATGTATCATACAATGTTCTTACTTCATGTTTTAGTTCTATCAGCTGCTCATAAAGGATGGTATCTTTTTTTATTTTTTCTGTTTTTTCCTCTGTGATTTGSTGGGAGAAAAGAGTAGCACAGAGTTCATTGATAAGCTTGACTCTTGAAATAGTTTGTGCTTAGAAGAGCTTAACAGGTATTTGTCGTTTTCTGCATTGGTTGAATCCTCTCCTGCTTCTTTGATTAGGCAAGCTACTTACCTGGAGATCGTCATGGAATTGTCTTCAGTAGTAATTCACCTTGGATGTTGATACTGATGCCCATTATGATTAATATGTATATGTTTTTATCATTTTTCGCCGTTATGCTCTGTATTTTTTTTCAGATTCGAATTGAATTGATTACATCTTTTCAGGACCTGTCTTCGTGTTTTTCATGTCTTGTTGATCTATCACTGTAAAGGATAGGAATGGAGACAGATGATAATGCAGACAGCTGTAGTTTGACATTTTTGGAAATAAAACAGTAGACATGCTGGCCACATGCAGATATTAGAATTGATTCATATTAGGTTGCTCCTTCATTAGCTCTCATTTGAAAGCAAGCCTTTTCTTAGCCTTTGGGTAAGGCGTCTTTGATAGGGATATGATATGCCTAACTATATGAGAAATTGTTCATATTTTCTCCTTATGTATTAAATCAGAAAAATTGTAATAATGGAACAGATTTATTGTTCTTGTGAAAATGGAACTGGATTTAAGAATAAGATATATTTGAAGACAACCTACTCATAATTCCTTAGTTTCCAGGCTTCTCAGTGTCCATTTTTGCTCCAGGTTATATATCTTCCTTCGTTTGCCACTTCGATACACATAGCAGTTTCATAGTTAGTTTATCAAGTTATCTACATGAATTTAATGTTTCTGTAGAGCCAACGTAAATTCATTAGCATTTCACCTGCCTTTGATTTGTTTATAGACATTAAAAGTAATCTGCTTCAAATTCTTTTTCAATCTTTTAACTGGATGTATAATTATTTCGAATAGGTATAGTATGTTTTACACTATCCCAATTGGAAAGATGCAAATATCTGCATATGCACATGAAATTGAGTTCCTAAGACAGCAACGCTCACGAATCGAATCCTTTATTCAGGGTTATTAAACAGTTTTCCATGACTCATCCAGGGAATGTCTGGACAGCAAGCTCGCACATAATTACTGCAATCATTGGCTCAGGAGTCCTCTCACTGGCCTGGGGTATGGCACAGCTTGGTTGGATTGCAGGAGTAACCACTCTCGTAGTTTTTTCGGGCATCACAATATATACTTCCAGTCTCTTAGCAGATTGCTATCGTAACCAGAACACAGGAAACAGAAACTACACTTACATGGAAGCTGTCAAGAATAACTTAGGTATCCTTTATAAGAGTTCATAATCACACATGATGGATGCACTGAGCTGTGAAAACGAAATGTTTTAGCATCAAAGCAACCTTCAGCATTTATATCTTTATATTTGTTTCTGTTAAAATACTTATTTTCTCTTAAACAGGTGGAAAAATGTACATTGCTTGTGGAATGGTGCAATATGCCAACCTTAGTGGGATGATTATTGGTTATACTATTACTGCATCGATAAGTATGGCGTATGTATTCTGATATTTAGAAAGCAATTAGTATGTGAATTCCATAAGCACTACCGCAGACACATGAATTTCTGATCTCATGTGATATATAGTATTTAGCAGTGAAAAGATAGATTATTTCTTTTTACAGGGCAATACAAAAATCCAATTGCTTTCACAAAAGAGGCCATGAAGTGCTATGCAGATTTTCCCACATCCCTTATATGATTGGATTGGGAATCCTGSAAATTTTTCTATCTCAAATTCCAAACTTCCACAAGTTGTCTATGCTCTCTGTTGTTGCAGCAATTATGTCTTTTGGATACGCTTCAATAGGAGTGGGGCTTGCCTTGGCTAAAATCATTTCCGGTAAGATAACTGGAGAGTTCGCAGATGAATAGTCTTTTGAATTCTAGTAGCAAAAGAGTAGTTTGCTAAATAGTGAAATGAAAATGTACCTCATCTTTAGGGTGCTCAATATCAGTTATCCAGAAGGTGAAAGAACAAAATGCAAAAGATCGAAGAGCCTGATAATCCAGGAAGCATCTACTATCTATTCAGAAGTTTTTACATTCTCAGGGGATTTAAGCATCATTGATCTTAGTCTATCCATGCCTTGCTATAAATTCTCAAAACTTTTTTTCTGTTTCAGCTAAAATGGATTATTTTTGCAGGAAAAGGAAATACGACTAYATTAACAGGAGCAGAGGTTGGAATTGATTTATCAGCAGCAGAAAAGACATGGAGAATGTTTAGAGCATTTGGAGATTTTGCCTTTGCCTACACGTTTTCTCAAGTTCTGATTGAAATTCAGGTAAATAAATCAAAGATAATGGATCATGGGCGTTGGGAACATACATTTTTAAAAGAAAATGACTCTAAACGCCATAAGTGAGTCCAAAAAATGCAACTCATTGTGTCCTCTCAATTTTGGTAATTGATCCACCTTTAATTTAGAAGGCACAAGAGAAGTGTGCTAATTGCTCAAACCATATCCCATGTTATCATAATATCAAAGCGAATGTTCAATGTTATCGAGCATTTTTCCTTTTTCTGTCTCTTTAGGACACACTAAAAGCATCGCCTCCAGAAACCAAAGTGATGAAAAAGGCAAACACTATGGCAATCATTACCACGACAATGTTCTATATGATGTGTGGCTGCTTTGGCTATGCTGCATTTGGCAATAATGCACCAGGGAACCTACTAACTGGCTTTGGGTTTTACGAGCCCTTCTGGTTGGTTGATGTGGCCAACATTTTTATTGTGGTGCACCTGGTTGGTGCATATCAGGTCCGGATCTTTTCCTTAAACTTCTATATATAAAAATATTGGGAAAAATGCGGTGATAAGTTTGTGAAATATACATTTTTTTTTCAGGTATTTTCACAACCGGTGTTTAGTGCACTTGAATCATGGACTAAGTGCACCTGGCCTAACTCAAAGTTCATAACACAAGAATACTTGATAAACGTAGGTGGTTCTGGTAAATACAAATTTAGTGTAAACTTTCTGAGACTGATTTGGAGAACTTCATTTGTGATACTGGTAACGGTTCTCGCAATGGCAATGCCCTTCTTCAATGACATCCTTGCACTTCTTGGAGCAATCGGCTATTGGCCACTGACAGTGTATTTTCCTATCGAGATGTACATCGCACAGAAGAAAATTGGAAGATGGRCCTTAAGAGGGCTCGGTCTCCAGCTGATAAATTTTATCTGCTTGCTTGTTGCAATGGCTGCAGCCTGCGGTTCAGTTCAGGGACTGAAAAAAGATCTCAACACTTACAAGCCTTTCAAGGTCAAAGAATAGTGTTAGATTGGATTCCTCATAAGTTAGTAGCTCAATATTTTTCATTCCGTAGTCATGTATGCGCAAGCTTGCGGTCTTATGGTAGTTAGGCTCTTTATTCATGCTAAATGGTTATAGTATAAGGCTTTAGAAGTACTCTCAGCTGATATTCAGATGCTTTTCCTAGCCGTATAACCTAGATTTGTTTATGTTTCCATAGGTAAGAAATGTCCCTGATCCTATGTATCCTTGAATTCAAACTTTATGTTTAGAATCATATCTATTGATACAGATTGAACAATTATGTTCATAGATCTGCATATGGCCTCTATAGTTTATTTTCTGCTAGAGGGGGTAGAAGACCTATTCATCAAACACGATAACGTCCAACTTATGTTGACATTGATAATTATGATGTTAAAAGAAAATGATTGTTTTGGAGTTTAGCCAAGATTCAAGAAATGAAGGACCTACACCAATCAGTTAAGAAGCAATCAACTCAATCAACTAACTCTTATGCCAATCATGCAGGAGGACTATTGCAGATTAGGGGTCAGTTCATTTATGGGGCTGTTTGTATACCATGAATAATTTTGCTCATTGATGCACGATACTTGTTCAAAAGCTGCCCCAGATTTTGATGAATGCATTTCAAGTTCAAGTCTTGAAATTATGCTGAAACTCAAGCAGAAATTAGGCAATCCAGCAGTTGTTCATGGATGTAAGATATTGAAATCAAGCTTTAAAAATGCCAATATTGCCATCGTCATTAAAAGAAATCCAGCAGTTGTTTCTGCTTCTCGTTTTATGCATTAATCTACATGCAATGTCACAGACTGATGAACAGAAAATTATGCTGAAACTCAAGCAGAAATCAGTCTATCCATCGCTTCTTCAATCTTGGAGTTCATCAACCTCACTATGTGAATGGCCTGAGATTGAGCGCAACAATAGTAGTGTCACTGCACTGGTCCTTCGGGATAAAAATAGATCCAGGATATTACCTAAAATCATCTGTGATCTCCTGAATCTTGCTAAGATTGACTTTGCCAACAAAAGCATTCCTGGGATGTTACCGAAGTTCCTTTGCAGGTGCAGAAAACTCAATTATCTTGATCTCTCTCGGAATAATTTCGTCGGGCAATCACTAGTAATGTTCGTTCTCAGGACTCCAGTACCTGAACTTGGCATCAACAGCTTTTACGGCATCCCTCAAGCAATTGGCCAACTAAAGGAGTTGAAAACTTTGTATCTTGACAGGAATAGATTCAACTCATCTGTTCTYGTGGAGATTGGAAACTTGTCCAATCTGGAAGAGTTAAGATTGTCTGACAATCATGAGTTGTCCCCGGGAGGGATTCCCTTGGAATTTGTGGGCCTGAAAAGTTGAGATTCATGCTTATGAGCCACACAAGCTTGATCGGTGACATTCCTGAATCAATTATTTCCAGTGTTTCAACTCTTGAAAGCCTGGACTTCTCAGGGAACTCATTGAGCTATCCTATCCCTGGAGGATTATTTCGCCTGAAGAAATTGCAGAGCTCTGCTTTTGGGTGGAAATCATTCATAAGATCAGTTACCTGCCAAAGTTGAGTCTGTTAACATGGTAACAATTGATCTCTGTCGAAACGAGTTCACGGGACCTATACCTGGAGACTTGGAGAAACTTCGAAGTTTGGAAGTTCTCCTACTGTCATTTAATCAATTTTCTGGGTCGATACCATCAGGAATTGTCAATCCAAAGCTCAAGGTTCTTGGCTTTTATCACAACCAACTTTCACGTGAATTCCCTGATGCATTTGAAAAGGAATTGTATAAAAATATTTTCTACCAGAATTCCAATCTGTGCACTGATGGTCGACTTCTTGACCTCCCAAGCTGCAGTACTCAACCGCAAAACACATATAATTGTCAACGTCCTTGTTACCCTCATTGATTTTCTACCTGTTCTTAGACTAGCAGTTTACAGCCAACCGAAACCATATTGTAAAGGGGAAACGAATGAAACAATGATATTGGAGACTGGAAATTCATTTGGTTTCACAAAGTTAAATTTCACAGTATCAGATATTTTGTCAAGTTTGTCTGAAAATAACATAATAGGGAGTGGAGGATCCGGGAGAGTTTATCGCGTTGCTGTTAATCCAAGTGGTGGAAGAGCTGCTAAAGAGGGTATGAAATGAGAGGAAGTTCGACCACAGGCTCGTGAAATAATTTATGGCAGAAGTTTGTATACTGGTGCATTCCAATATAGTGAAGTCGTTGRGCTGCATTTCAAGCAACACCTCAAAGCTTCTTGTGTACGAGTATATGGAGAACCAAAGTCTGGATAGGTGGCTGCCTAAGAAAATCAGGAAAACTTCAGAAACTAATGAGCAGCAAATTGTGCTGAACTGGACAACGAGGCTGCAGATTGCTACCGGTGCTGCAAAGGGCCTCTCTTCTATGCACCATGATTGCTCTCCACCGATAATTCATCCTGATGTTAAATCCAGCAATATTCTCTTGGACTCGGAGTTGAAAGCAAAAATAGCAGATTTTGGACCGGCAAAGGTTCTTTTGAAAAAGGGAGACACTGAGACTGCATCTGCTGYGGCTGGCACTTTTGGCTATATAGCCCCAGTTAAGTTTCATCTCACACTTTYGGCATCATTCTATTGCAGAGTATACTTACAACATCGAAGATTCATATGAAGAATGACATCTACAGCTTCGGAATGGTGCTTCCGGAGCTGGTAACTGGAAGAGAGCCTGTAAATGTGATGAGCAAATGAGTCTCACAGATTGGGCATGGCGAAAATACGAGGAGCTGAATTCGATTGTTGATCTTCTTGAAGAGCAGATCAAGGAATACTGTAACTTAGAAGCAATCAGTGCAGTGCTCATACTGGGGCTAAAGTGTACTAACGTTACACCTTCACTCAGGCCATCGATGAATGAAATCTTACAAATTCTTCTAAGCTGTGCTWCCAATTCTTCTAGCTAGGAGGAGTAATCTGTTGTGTCCCATTTCCTGACTCTTACAAGCTCTGATGATGTATTTCTTTCTTTTTCGTTTTTATAGGTCACTTGAAATATTAACTAGGTGAAATTAGTTCTGACTCGACTTGAATTGCTTATGAAGATTTTAAATCTTCTTTGAAGGAAATTAAAGCTCAAGAATATTTCTAATATAAGTAACTTTATCTCTTATCGCTCGTAATATTTTTCTAATCTCTCTATAAAAATATTATTTCTAACTCTAGTTAAAATATATATGATAAAAATAATATTTTATCAATCCTAAAATATTATTGTTTAATGTCATACCTTCTTTTTCCATTTAAATTTTATAAAAAATTAAAAAATAAAATGATTATTTTTGACAAAAAATGATTTTGGCAGCGTGGCTTCGTTTAAGTCACGAGGAGTCAGYTCAGAAACTCGACACGCACTGAGTGAAGGAGACTCAGAAGTTACTTTGACAAGGAATGGAAATGCTAAGCTGGCTTACCTTAGCGTGTAAGAAATTGCTGAGCCGGCTTCGCACGGCTTGAATAAAGTCGTCCCCAACTAAATCTTTTTATTTGTGAAATTTATTTTTTGATCATGCTATAAAAATATGTATATTTCATTATGCGAAAATATTATGCATAATTTAATTGTGATTGATTTATCTTAACGGTTGATTAAGATTTAGTTTTGGTAACTATTTTATTTCTTTAGAATTTGATTTCATTTTGATCACCGTGATATTTGAGTAGGATTTGATTTTCGTAAATATAATATATAATTATAATTTAATTTAATAATTTTAATAAAATATAAATAACTATTTGAATTGGTACTTTGTAATTTATCACAACATATTATAATTTCTGAAAACCTCCGTGGACGGGTTGATTTCCTGCTCATGAAAAAGCAATTGTTGAGCTCCAAGGTTTGCTTATTGWTAAATCTCATYGAGAGGTATCTTTGGTAATGGGAAACCYTAACCCTCTTCTGTCAAATTTCKAACCATTACAATCTCCCTGATCRATCCGTTATTGGAAACTCTCCAATGGATGATGAGCCCCGCCGCAAACGGCCCAAAATCAGCAGMGGGAAAGMTGATTATATGCCRGGAAACATAWTCGAGATTGAGCTTTCCAACTTCATGACATTCAGTCATTTGAAGTGTCAGCCAGGGTCGCGTTTAAACCTTGTAATTTGGACCTAATGGATCCGGTAAGAGCTCTCTTGTGTGTGCCATTGTACTTGGTCTTGGTGGYGACCCTCAGGTTCTAGGGAGGGTAACAAGTGTTGGTGCTTATGTAAAACGCKGGCAGGATTCTGGGTACATTAAGATATGCTTGAGASGGGACTRTAAAGAAGAGAATATCACCATTATGCGGAAGATAGACGCGCGCAACAAGTCCGAGTGGGTTTTGAATGGAAAGGTTGTGCTAAAAAAGGAGCTAATTGAAGTGATTCAAATGTTCAATATCCAAGTAAACAATTTGATTCAGTTTCTTCCACAAAACAGGGTCTGTGAATTTGCAAAGTCAACTCCCATACAACTTCTTGAAGAAACTGAAAAAGCTGTTAGTGATCCCCGTTTGCCTGTACTGCGTTGTGCTATGATTACGAAGAGTCAAGAAATCAAGAAATTTGAACGTACTGTTGAGAGCAATGAGGATCTCTCCAGCAGCTAAAAGGAGTAAATGCGGAGCTAGCCAGAGATGTTGTATGTCTTAGCTGAAGAGAAGAGCTGCTGAAACAGGTTGGTTAATGGACCAGAAGTTACTGTGGCTGAAGCATGACATTGTGAAGGCTGAATATGAGGAGGCTAAACAGCAGGAGACTGATGCAAAGAGGAAACTAGACGAGGCTGCTAAGACTCTGAATGAACTTAGAGAACCTATAAAGAAACTAAAACAAGTGAAAAGAGCACATGATACTAAATCCAAGAAAGATAAGTGGCCTTTTAGATGACAATATGAAGAAACGAATGCAATTCTGGAGGATGACAACCGCTGGTTGGGCAAATTAGACAAAAATATATTGAGATGGAAGACTTGAGCAGGCAAGAAGCATCGCGTCAACAAAGAATATCTCAAGCCCAAGAAGTCCTTGCTGCTGCTGAAGCGGATCTTGCCAATCTCCCTGTTGWTGAACCTCCCAAGGATGAAATTGATGGATTAGCTGCTCAAATGCTGGAACTGGAAGAGACTGCCGAAGAAATAAAGTCTAAATAGGCAGAGAAGGAAAAACAAATATATCAATGTCAGCAGACCCTGCGGCAGTGCACAGACAGGTTGAAGAATGTGGAAAGCACCAAGAATAAACGTTTACATGCTTTACGGAATTCTGGCACTGGGAAAATATTTGGGGCTTATGATWGAGTACAGGAACATCTTCACAAGTTCAAGAAAGAGGTTTATGGTTCACTGTTAATTGAGGTCAATGTAACATATGCGCAAAATGCAGCCTGTTTAGAGGGTCAGATTGCACATTACTTGCGGAAGGCCTTTATTACCCAGGAACCTGATGACCGGAACTTGCTATTTAGCAGTTTGAAGCCGTTTAATGTTCCGATTATAAATCATGTTGGGGATGAAAGTTGTCACTGGGTGCCATTTTAAATAACTGCGGAGWTGAAAATGCTTGGCATCAATTTCAGGCTTGACCAAGTATTTGATGCTCTCTTGCTGTCAAGGAAGTTGTAATTAGCCAGTTTGGATTGGAGAATTCATATATTAGGTCTCGAGGGACTGACGAAAGGGCTGATGAGGTCCTGAGATTGGGAATTATGGATCTCTGGTCTCCAGAAAATCATTATCGGTGTAAGAAGTCGAGATACGGCAATCATGTTTCTGCCTCTGTTGACACAGTAGGTCAATCTCGTCTTATTATATGCAATGTGGATGGGGATGAAATTGTGAGGGAGCTTGAAGATACGATTTCTGCTTTTGATATCGATATCAAAGCCCATCTAAGCAAACTAAGACATGTGGAGGATGAAAGAGCTAAATTTGAGAGGGAAGGGGAGGAGATTTTGAATCCTGTGCAGAATGAGCTAACGGAACGACGTGAAATGGACAGCCTTGTCAGTGAACGGAAGTCAAGGTTAGAATCTATCGAAAAGGAGGAGACTTTGGATGTCACCATGGCAAATCTAGTTGAAAAGCTCTTTCATCAAGTCTTAAAAGAAATGGAAACCAATGTAGAACAGCAAGAAAGGTCTGCTGTGCAAGCATGGCAACATTTTGAACATTATAAGGGTGAAGGGGAGCTTTGTCGACGACGACTTACAGATGCCAAGAAACGTGCTAACTCCATTGCTGAAATTAGTTCTGAACGCAGGAGGCATTTGAGAAGATGCCTGCTACAATTGAGGAGTTGGTGGATGCAATTGAAGATCTTAAGTCTCAAGCCAATTCCATTTTCTGTCTTAGTCAGAACATTTTGAAAGAATATGAAAGATGTTGACGGAAAATAGAAGCCCTTTTGAGGAACCAAGAAGCAAATGAGAAGGAATTAAGGGTACGTTTGGATGAAACCAATTCTTTGAAGGGTGATTGGGTCCCAAGACTGAGAAAAGTTGTGTCCCACATAAACGAGACTTCTAGTCATAATTTTCAGGAAATGGCAGGGCTGGTTTCACTGGATGAGCATGGCATGGATTTTGATCAATATGGGATAGTAATTAGAGTGAAGTTTAGAGAAGCAGGGCAACTTGCAGGTTCTCAGTGCCCACAATCAGTCGGGAGGGGAGCGACCAGTTTCAGCTATTCTGTACATTGTTTCTCTAGAAGACTTTACAAACTGCCCATTTAGGCTAGCCAGCCTAATACACCACAGTGAAGGACAGTAACGAATGGGCCTTGGATTGCTCAGCCCTCAAAAGTATGGAGCCATTATGGGTTTAATCTGAGGAACTAATCGCTGAGGACCTTTTCATTCCCATCCTTGTTTAGAACTAATTGATAGTAATGAATGATGTAGTATTTCTTTTTTTTCTTCTATAAACTATGCCATATATCTTCGTTTAATAAAATTAATCCGACACAAACAGAGTTTAAATCTGCGACCTCATTTTAATTTAATCGTCTATTTTTTCTCTATTTTTAAATACGTTGTTCTCTTTATTTCATATTGAGTTTAAATAAATAAACAATTTTAATGTCAGCTAAGTTGAAAACCTTCAATAGTGTTAAATAAAGTAAATACTTTTCAAGATTCCACCGTACTTGCACTTGGAGAATTTGGAGACATATTATATAATATGATCATTAGAGGAGTTACCTACCCTTTACTATTTCATTGTTTTATGTCCAGTAAACTTAAAGATCCCAGAATGCTTTTGATCAACATTCTTAGGGAAGGCCATCCCCCACTAAAAGGCATATTTGGCTAATTATATGGTTCAGTTCAATTTATGTAAGGTGACTCAATCGAGTGATTCCTGTTAGATCCCATATATGAAATAATAACCTAATTTTTAGTTTAGAAAATTTAATGTTTAATTTTGTGAGTAGAAGTTAATTTTGATTGATCGAGCAWTCAATTATATAGTAAAAAAGGGTTAATTTTTTGTTGGTCAGATTCGATTTTAGTTCTTTGTGTACAATGTTGTGATTCAATTGATTGATCTTATCATATCAAAAAGTAAAAATTAAAAAAGAGGGTAAAAADGAAGTTGGCTTCTTATCTACCCTATAACATAGCCCTCCATGTTGGTTCAAATGCCCTTTACAACATTTTAGAAAGCTAGGTAGCAGAATCCCACTAGAAATTTCTTGAACTATTCTATATATATATATTTTTTATTATTGGAACAAGTCGATGAATTCATTAATTAAAAATTATTATTTTATCTTTTGAGATTCGATATTTTCATATTAATAATCGATAGAATTAATTCGTATTCAATTCAAATTAAATCTATAAAATCTTACTCTTAAAAAAATCATAATCATTCAAAAATTTAAAAAAATGTTACAAATAAAAATCGAATATTAAACATTAATTTCGCTCATCAATCCGCTAAGCTAACCTTACTGTTATGTCTTTCTAGAAATGTTGACTGAGAAAAGGAATATATAATTTCAAAAATACCATCAATCTTCTGCTAACTGCCAATTGCTGAGCTTAGTGAAAGCCACTCTTTTTGTCTTTACAAGTAAGTATTTTGACCGTTTAATAAATGGCCGTTGAAACGTGATCAATTCGGAGCTTATGGAGACCCACCCAACCTCCCACTAAACCCTCTTTTCGTTTTCTTATATTATTTTTTAATTATGAATCGCACTTGATCTTTGATTTTTTTTTTCCATCTAATTCAATTTCTTTGAAGGTTAATATTTACATTCACTTTTTTAAAATAAATATATTTTTTATTTAAAACTAACCTAAGAAAGTGATGAAAAGAATAATAGGATTTGAAAAAGTGATTAAGTCTTTCTAAATAATAAACGATAAAGTAAAATTCTCTCGTGAATTTTTAATAGATTTGTAGCATCCTTTGAGCAAAAGAATATGAATTTAAAGTAATCAATGTTATAATAAGGTGTGACGATTCAGTCTTATAAACGATATATTTCTAATTTATGTCATATTTCCTAAAAATGTATCAAATGAAATACAAGAAGATATGCGTATATATAAGACCCTGCTTTCTTTACTGTTTTGAGATCATTTTTTATTTTTAAATTTTAAAAAACTGAAAATACGTTCTCTTTTATATTTTCAAAAAATAGAAAATAAAAAATATGTATTGAAAATTAAAAACAATAAAAATGTCATTTCGAGCATTCTAAGCAAACCACTTCATACAACTAAAATATAGAAAACGTGCTTTCTCTTTATTTCTCTTCATTAATTATTTAAAAAAATTCTTATTTCAACGATCCTTAATTTTTATTTTTAATTTTAATTCAAAAATATTATGATATAGACTAATAATATCTAAAATTTAACTTATAAATAAATTCATTACAAAAATAGTTAAAATATTTTTCTATCAAATTTTAAAACGAAAATTATTTTCAATATTTTAAAAAAATGACAAATCCAATGTATTTTTAGTAAATTTAAAAATAAAAACTTAAAGGTGAAATGCGAATAAAACAAAATTAATGGCATTGATGTTGATGTCTTTAGTCGCATGATGTCAAATGAAAGGGCCAATGTTGTCTTGTAAAGACRAAGAATGGAGAAAACAAAAAAAGTACAAATTTGACCATTTTAGCTAAAAATTGAAGAAAACTTTGTTCAAATGTCACAACACATGAAAAAATGCAAAGAACTAGTTGCCACATTGTTCTCAAAATTTCTAATTACTCCTGAGCCTCTCTCTCTTTCTCTTTCTCTCCCTCCCTCTCTCCCTCCCCTTCTTCCCAATCATAGAATAGTTTCTACCACTATAATGATTAAAAAATAGAAAATATTAAAATATACTAAATACATTATTAAAAAAATCCTTAAAACATATTGCATAAAAAAAATTTTAAATGTCCTTCTCCTATAAATTTTTTATTAAGAAATAGGGCCACAATATTCGGCCTACATTAGCAAAATGACCTTATTAGAAAGATGACCTTTTAACTAAACCCGCGAAATCATTACTTTGATTAGTCGGTTAGTCCAAGTCGTCTCACAACCAAACTCTTGATAGTTGACTCCTCCGGCACTCCACTTGCAGTTTCAGCCACCTTCACAGTCCCCCCACACCATTCCATTTTAATGCCGTTCTCTATTTTCAATTTTCAAGCCAATCATCGTCTACTCTTTGCTTATGGTTTTTCCGAACTGCTCCTACCAATTATCATCATGCACGCCGAAGTTTGAAAACTCAACCCTTATTGTCCCGGGAAAACAGTGCCACCTATCCATACACCATCCCACGGCCTGAAACCGTTCAAATGACAGAGATGTTCTCATCTTTCAGTCAAAAACTAGCTTTTTCTGCTCTTGCTTTGATTCTCGGTTTATTACCTGTTTTTGTGAATTCGCAACTCTCACTGACAGAGCAGACTATCCTACTTAACCTCAAACGGCAGTGGGGAAATCCGGAGTCACTCAAGTTATGGAATTCCACTTCATTACCATGTCAGTGGCCGGGGATCAGGTGTTCAGGTGATGGCTCGGTCGTGGGAGTTTTGCTTGGCAGCAAAGGTATTTCGGGGGAAATCCCGGATTTTATATGTGACGTCAAGAACCTTACTTTTCTTGATCTGTCTGACAATCTTTTTCCTGGGAATTTTCCGACGACACTGTACAATTGTTCGAAGCTTGTGTTCTTGAACCTGTCTCAGAATCTTTTTGTGGGTTCGATTCCAGCAGATATTGACCGTCTTCGGAGTCTGCAACACCTTGACCTCAGTGGGAACAATTTCACTGGGCATATCCCGCGGGCGGTTGGAAATTTGACAGCCTTAACGAACTTGCACTTGGAGGCGAACTTGTTCAATGGTACATTTCCTGCTGAGATTGGAAATTTGTCCAATCTTGAATATCTTCGGATGGCCTATAATGGGTTCTTGCCGGCAGTAATACCATCCGAGTTTGGGAAGTTGACGAAATTGAAGTTCTTTTGGTTCACTGGAGCCAATTTGATTGGTCAAATACCAGAAACTTTTGCAAGTCTTTCAAATCTAGAGCATCTGGATGTGTCTTTGAACTATATGTCAGGGACAATTCCAAATGGGATATTCTTGTTGAAGAACCTGAAAGTTGTCTTATTATATCATAATCGATTCTCAGGTCCTATCCCCTCCACAATCGAGTCTTTGAACTTGACTGATATCGATCTTTCGATGAACAACTTGACAGGAACAATACCAGAGGATATTGGAAAACTGCAGCAGTTGAAGGTTTTGAATCTGTTCTCTAATCACCTCCATGGAGATGTCCCGGCAAGCATAGGCCTAATACCAAGCCTATCAGATTTTCGGGTTTTCCGGAATAACCTCAGCGGTTTGTTACCTCCCGAGTTAGGCCTTCATTCCAAGCTTCAAGCTTTTGAAGTTTCAGAAAATCAATTCAGTGGAAACTTACCTGAGAATTTGTGTGCTGGAGCAACTTTGTTCGGTCTGGTTGCTTTCTCCAACAATCTAACTGGTGAGATACCAAAGTCGCTGGAAAGTTGTAAAACTCTGCGCACAGTTCAGCTCTATGATAACAGGTTGTCGGGTGTGGTTCCTTCAGGTGTTTGGTCATTGYTAAACTTGACAAGTTTGATGCTGAGCCATAACTCATTTTCTGGTGAGCTTCCAAGTAAGGTAGCATGGAACTTGACACGACTGGAAATCGATAACAACAAGTTTTATGGTCAAATTCCTGACATTTCATCTTGGGGAAGTTTGGTTGTCATCAAGGCCAGTAACAATACACTTTCAGGGCCTATTCCAGTGGAGTTGACAAGCCTTTCTCAGCTCAACGCCCTAGGACTTGATGGGAATTCACTTAGTGGTGAACTTCCATCTGAAATTATATCCTGGAAATCTCTTACTTACCTGAACCTTGCCAGAAATGAACTGTCTGGTTCAATTCCAGCAGCAATCTGCTCTTTACCTAACCTTCTTGATCTAGACTTATCCGAAAATCAATTGTCTGGTCTGATTCCGTCTGAATTAGGTCACCTGAGGCTCACCACCCTCAACTTGTCTTCCAATCAACTTTCTGGAAAAATCCCCAATGAGTTAGCTAGCATGGCCTATGAAAATAGTTTCCTAAACAACCCCAAGCTTTGTACCAGCAATCAACTTTTAAATATTCCAAGTTGTAATGCCAGGTTAGAAAGCTCGAAGAATATGTCACCAAGAACTCTTGCTGTGGTTCTAGTCCTTGCAGTGATTGTATTCGTTGTTAGCGTGTTGATGACCATATTTATGGTCAGAGATTACAGGAGGAAGAAGCASAGACGAGATATGGCAACCTGGAAATTGACTTCATTCCAAAGATTGGATTTTACAGAGGTAAACATTCTGTCCCGTTTAACAGAAGATAACATGATTGGAAGTGGTGGCTCAGGTATTGTGTACAAAATAGCTGTTCATGATCCGTCAAGTGAATATGTTGCTGTTAAGAGAATTTGGACCAACGGAAAATTGGATCAACAGCACCAGAGGGAATTTCTAGCAGAGGTTGAAATATTGGGTTCAATCAGGCATTCTAATATAGTGAAGTTGTTGTGTTGTATTTCAAGTGAGGACTCAAAGCTGCTTGTATACGAATACATGAAGAACCACAGTCTTGATAGATGGCTACACCAGAAGAAGAAAAAAGCCATATCAGCGACTGGTGCAGTCCAGAAAATCATCTTGACTTGGCCAATGAGGTTGAAAATTGCCATTGGAGCTGCACAAGGCCTTTGCTACATGCATCATGATTGCACTCCATCAATCCTTCATCGAGATGTGAAGTCGAGCAATATCTTGTTGGATTCCTTGTTCCAAGCAAAGATTGCTGACTTTGGCTTGGCCAAGCTCTTAGTAAAGAAAGATGAGCCTAATACAATGTCTGCTATTGCTGGTTCATTTGGTTATTTTGCCCCAGGTAAACTCACTTCAGATGTATAGCTAGTCTTCTCTCCCCAGATTTGAAGCTGAATATATAATGGTCTAATTCTGTTTCTGATATTGATTGCAGAGTATGCTTTTACAACAAAGGTAGATGAAAAGATTGATGTCTATAGCTATGGAGTTGTTTTGTTAGAACTGGTGACAGGAAGAGAACCGAATGATGGTGATGAGCATACGAGCCTGGCAGAATGGGCATGGAGGCACTATGGAGAGGGCAAACCTATTCTTGATGCTATAGATGAGGAAATTAAGGAACAATGCTACTTGGAGGAAATGATAGCCGTGTTCAGATTGGGGCTCATATGCACCAGTACACTACCTTCTAGTAGACCTTCTATGAAAGAGATTCTACAGATTCTTCATAGCTGTGGACCTAAGCAAGAAAACGGAGCAAACAAGGCGAGAAATGAGTATGACATTGCACCTCTTCTCGGCAGTGCAAAGTATCTTTCCAGTTACAAATGCCACTCAAACAAAGTAGCAGATGCAACTGATGACAGCTTCATCTGCAGCAGCGTCTAACATTCTAACCATTCACAAGGGAGAAAAATGAACGAGTGTTGACTGAGGTTAATAATGCTGCTCGGTGTTTTAGCACTGAAAAGCCATCTATTGTKCTGATGCCAAGAACATGGAGTAGAGTCATTAGATTCCAGGTAGCTAGAGACCTCAGGTTTTGTAAGAAATGTTGAGTCGCAAAAAGCTAAAATTACCTACTTTTTAAGTTTAGAAGACAGATCCGAAATATTATGTAACCCTTTTCAGCACTGAGTTCATTTACGGCATCATATAACAGCAAGTTCGCCATCAATCCTTTGGAATGTTTCAGGTATTACTTGTACATATTTCAGGTAGTTGAGCTTTGTCTCAACGAGGTATGCCATAAGAAACATCATGTGATGGTCAAATTTCCTCAGTTCAGATAGCCACTTAGTTTGACCAAACCTTTTTTATTCAGGACAAAAAAGAAAAAGAATCACCTGTTGGATGCAATTAAAAAACTAAAGACATTGTTCTACTTTTACAAGATCGAACAAGTTACTACCTTTTTTACCTTCTGTGTAAAAATTCAAAATGTTATTGATCTACAGCTGCAGCAGCTGCATTTTGTATTAACTAAAACGAAACTATGGATGGTAAAAGGAGGAACATGGTTACTGATAAAGAGATGTACAACTATTGTTCTGAACTTCGGTAGGTAGGACTTCTTATTCTTAATCTGAGCAACTTTTCAAATTGTAAAATTTCAGTTCTTATTTTTCAACTACAAATACTTCTCAGAAAAGCATTCTGAAGAACAGTGTAGACAGTTATACCATAACTTGATTGGAGACAAAATAATGAATTAATGGTTCTGAGCAAGTTCACCTGGATGGAGAAATGCAGAGTTCTTTTYGGTCTGTAATTGCAAATTTCCAACCAAAATATAACTATGGAAGAAAAGAATTAACCATGAAGAAGAAAAGGCAAAAATTGGTATAAATTCGTTATGGTTGCAAACCACGCAGAGGGAACTTCAAAATGCGTATCTGTAGATAGCATCTGCTACTCCATCCTCATCATTGCTTACACCGATCACATCAGCTGCAGCTTTTGCCTTTTCGGATCCATTACTAAGAGCGACACCAAGAGAGGCCAACTGAAGCATTTCCACATCATTTTCCCCATCACCAATTGCCATCACCTATTACAATATAAGAAGACACGAAATGAACCATATATTATCATTTAGTGTGTGAAATTGACAAGGGTCTGACATACATGATTCAGTAAGAAAATTGAGAAAAAGAATGAGTAAAAGGGATGTCCATAACATTAACAGCACAATTTCAAAAAGTTGCAATTATGAAAAGTCGATATAAGCTTGACAAGAAGTTAATGATACAAGATATATGATAATAAAGAAGTGAAAAGAAATGGAAAAGAAATTTTGCATATACCTCTTTAGGAGAAGCACCCAAATGATCAAGAAGCATTTTTACTCCATTCCCTTTTGMAGTCCCCGGGGGGACAATTTCAAGCATATCTGGAACAGCTTGAACTACAGAGGCCAGATCTCCTGTTGCTTCTTCCCAGTATGGACGTAGAGAAGTGGCCACTCCCTCAGCACTGTCCAAGAATATCACCTTCTGAAAATTTAAGTTGCATGTCACATCGAGCAAACACCCTATGACCAGATATTCACTAAAATGTTGATGATCTTATTTAGGATGAAAGGGAACAGGGCAGTGGTTTACAGTTAACACGATGTGGTACTGAGAGCACATATTAGCTTCAAAAAGAAAATCATATTTACAAGGAGTTAAAAAGATGGTAAAATATAGCCTCCATGTGGTGCAAAAGCAAATCCCACTGCGCGGTCAAAATATATTGACAAGTATAAAGTATATGCTTATTGTGATTATAAACAACATATTTATAAATGGAAGCATTCATTATAACTTTGATTGAAGCAAGATGCACAGGTAAACTGCCATTTTCAATAGCTAACCATCTACTAAGGTAAATCAGAGAACCAAAAKGTAAAACAGGTGCACATAATCCCCAACCTCATTAATGCTGACTGGCTCAAATGGGAAAGCCCAGAGAATGTTATCGACAAATGCAAAAGATCTTTCAAAATTAAAAATTGCACCTGTATTTCCACACCTGCCAAGAGCTGTTCAACACTTGGTATAATCTCTGCCTGTTGAGAGATTATAAGTGAAACAGCTTAGCAACTGATAGATGCATAAAGTGAAGTTTTTAAAATCTTTGGAGAAAGTTAATGATTCGGGCACCTTCGGTTCATAATATACGGTATGAAGCGAGTCTACAAGAGGGTGCTCAAATAATGTTAGACATCGATCTTCACTGAATGCAATAAGAGGAATTTTATGCTTATGAGAGTAAAGAAAGGCCTGCAAGTTAAAGAACAGGTAAAATCATATATTGTTTCAACAAAAAAATAATGAGTCATTACCGAGGGCTTAAATATACAAAATTTCATCAATTTCAATTACTTAAACCATGAAAGCAGCATAGACAGAATAACTGTAGATGTGAAGAAAAGGCCAGTTGTATTGAATAAACGTTCTGGCAGAAATAAAAAATTATTAGGATTCCAGAATTGATATGAAAAGATTGCATCTTACCAATAACAGAAAAAGTAAAGGATAACATCGGAAACCTCCCACGAGTTTTCCGATAATTTCAGCTGCACCTCCTTAGATTCAGAAAATATCCATTATGTCCGTTGGATTGGACACTCGAGTAACGAAACGTCAAATCTTGTAGTTGATTACCCATTTTGCCCTTATGCTTTATAGTTTCCTTCTTCAAAAAGAATTTTGTCATCTTTATATCAAAATAATCTATATAAGGCAAAACACATGTATGTGAAAATTAAATTAAATTTTGAATGTTATGTATTTTCCTTGTTATGCTAATTTTATATTTTTAAGAAATAATGCACATAATAGGCAAAAAACCTATTACTGTAATTTTAATATAATATATAGTGTTTTGCCTACATAATTTTTAAAAATTATATTATAATTTTTAATATATATATTAACATCAATTACAAAGAATTAATTTTTTTCTTCTTTTTTTGGTTAATTTCCTGTCTTTTCAACTATATCTTCCCTTATTATATTTGTCTTTTGTAATCTCAAATTTAACTGTATTCACAGACAAAGAAAATAAGAAGTCTTTAAATTAAAAAATTCAAATATAGTTTTGGAGTCAGGTGCATTATGTTATTATGATTTTTATTTCAATATTTCACGATCACATGTGACAGAAAAATCCAATGTTTTCATTGACATTCCAGATCCTATAGTTTTTTAACTGATATAGGAAAAAAAATTGTTTTTATGATAGTTATAAAGTGCAAAAAGGGTAATCAACCAAGTGTTACATCCAGAAGGTAAGTATCTTTTTCAAATCTCAAGGTCTCCAGCTGCAATTCATAACCCTCAAGGAACGTTTCTGAATTAAATGAAAGAGCATCACATTGGCAATTTTGAAGAAACCAATGATGTGATCACCATCAATTCACTCCTCACCCAACATTCCCTGTCATTTTATGAATACAGGACAAGCAAGATTGAAATACCTCTTTGCAAACATTTGGGTCCAAGTTTCTCCGGAAAATCTCCCGGCCTTGTCTGCCATAGACAAGCAATCCCTGAATCAATTGTAAGATCATTAACTCATCTTCAAGAAGAAAAGTTCAGTAATGGAATATAGAGTTCCTTATTGGCAAAAATATAAGATGAAAGTAGTTCGCAACTGACCAGAACATTTTCATTCRGCTCTTGTTAACACATTGGATGGAAACATTTTCACTCCCTTATTATTCTTCTTCTCATGCTTTGTCTCCTTTGTATTACTTTTCATTTTTTATTCTCCATAAAACTATAATTTCAATCAGTTTTCTTGTGRTCGACCAGAACAAATTAAATAACTACTTACTTTTGTTAACAAAAAAAGAAATGTAGATATCAACATCTACTTCAATAGCATCTAATGAWTTAAACAAGTCCGACAAAGCTCAACCAAGCTCTTAAATTTCCTTCGAAAGAATGAAACTCTCTAAGCCCCTTCTACATGTGGGCATAACCTAGAAATGACAAAATATATTGGTGTTAAGAATATATAAATGAACTTGAAACCAAAATCTTACCAAACCACTTTGCTTTTATTTTAGATTAACGCATTATTATAAATTGAAGTGCCAAAAACACAGAGTTCTCATATAACCAATATGATGGAAGGTTAAAACAGAATGGAACCAAAAATACCTGTACAAAAACTCCAGGAGATAACTCTGAAACAACACCATCTTTACCAGCTAAATCTACAGTTTTCAAAAGATTGATAGCAGCTGGACGGGTCTGTTTGCAGAGATATATATAACCAACAACTTAGAAAATATGTGAAATAAACAATACAATCCCACTGAAAAATTTTACAGAACTTAAAAAATAGTTAGGAGGCTGATCTTGTGTTTCTTACTTTTCCAGTTGCTATTACTACTTTTACACCCCTTGATGTGACCTCTTTTAAAGCTTTTGCTGTTGATTGAGTAATTCGACTTTTGCTGTTCAGCAGAGTGCCTAGGCAATTAGAGATTAGATGATTAGATGATTATAAATTAATGAAATAATTTACAGACAATAGAAAAGAAAATTTAACACTAAACAGCACATGGCAGCTAACCCACCATCCATGTCACAGAAGATAAAGCTAAACTTCGGTCTGTAAAATCGAAGACTGCCTTCTCTCTTCCTGTCTTTTAAGAGTTCACATATGAGATTCTCTCTGCAATCTCAGAAATAGCAAGATAACTTCAAAATGGACAATATGTGGGTCCATCGAGATGGAAAGATTAAGATGATAAAAGCCAAAGGGAAAGAAAGGGAAATAAGCTTAGGATTAGTTTGCTAGATTACCACCAGTTTGATCCATTTGAAGATTATCTTTGGGTTCAGCATCATAAGCACTCTGGATTAATCCTTTTCCCTTCCACCCAAGACTTTTTAAGAGATGTTCCTCCTCTTTCTCCATTTCAGTTTCTGCTTCATCGCTAATCTCATGATCAAATCCCAGCAGGTGTAGCAATCCATGGACCTAGAGTCAATAAGTGATCACCTTTTTAATTTCAGGATCAAACTAGATTTCGTTGGAATATAGACTCCCAGCAGCACCCTACCTACCTTCCCTTGTCATCTCTCCTATCCTCAGTGTAACTGCTTCATGTTAATTTCTCACTTTCCTATTACCAGTGCGCCACTTTTTCTCATTTCCATTTTTTTAATCATATAGTAAGTTTCTTCAGGTTCTGTTTCCCCCAGCTTTTAGAAGGGAAGGAAAAATTTGGGGCAAATATCTTTGTCCAAAGCAAAAGAAGAACAAAAGTATTCAGCAAAATTGTACCACTTCCACAGTATTTATTTCTCAAGACTGGGAATATGTGCCCCACTTTCTTTCTTGGGGTCATACATACATTCCCCACATCAACAGACCAGGCTATGCAGTTAGTGCAACCTTAGCAGGGTAGACAGACTCTGATCCTTTATATGAAGCGCAACTCATGGCTAAATCTTATTAAATTAGTTAGAATGAGGATAAGTAATACTAAACAACTCAATCCGTGGCCATCGAAGAATCAGATAAATGTGAGGAATAGCAGTAGACTGCAGAAGATAAGACAGCTGAGCATTTAAATACAGCACCCGCTGAAACACTTCCATGCAAAACAAGCTCAATGTCCGTAAGATTATATTAAACCAACCCAAATAATATTAAATGTAATCTCGACAGTAATTGGATCAGTACTCAAAATTCAAGTTAGACCTACCACAAGGATGCGTATCTCATCAAGAAGTGTGTGCCCTCTTTCCTCAGCCTGTCTGGCAGCTGTCTCAACAGAAATTACAAYGTCCCCCAACATAAGCTGCAGAAAGTAAAGCATGTGAGGGAGTATTCTAGAACGACAAAACAGAATAAAGGGGAGAAAAGAACCTTAATAACTAGGATAGGGTTCTTACTACTGGAAGCCTTATTTCAGGGATATGTTGAGACATTGACAGGACATCAGTAGCATGGTCCTCACCCCTCCAGTCTTTGTTAAGTTTGCAAATGAAATCATCATTGCAAAGAAGCACTGATAATTCAACATTCTCAAAACAACCGATATCAGTTATTGCTGTATCTCTTGTTTTATATGATGAATCTTTCAGGCCATCAAACGCCAATTTCATTGCCATTGGTACATTAAGCCGAAGCATTTCTGCAATATCCTACAAGAAGTACAATAACATGTAAGAAAGAACTTGGAATCAATCGACTCGAGACAAGGCATGCTATCTGRTGGTGATGAGTAGACTTATGATGGTACAGCTTCAACAGCAACTTATATAGGTCATGAGATTGATATAGAAAAATAAATAGAGGAAAGCTGTCATAACCAAGGTCCCAGGTCCATATATGCATTGAAATACCGTAGCATTTTTATGGAAATCAACTTTAGATTTCTTAGTATTTCCAAGCATAGTTAAGTCTTAAAACTGCTGAGTAAGGTAATGAAGAAGTGACCATAACTAATAGATTTCGAGATAGAAGGCTGGGGCTCCTTACTGGATAGTAATTATAGGTTTACAGCAAGTCAGATACATAAACAGGCAAAACACTAGCCAATATTTTGCCAAGAACGCATTACTGGTGTCTTAAATTTGATGTTATCTATCTTAAAGGCAAATAACTTGCAACCCTCAGAATACTTCAGAGGTTCAAATTCACCTTTCACTTCCTTAACTTGCACAAGAACATGGAAATTATTGAAGAAGAGGAAACATCATTGACTATCTATTAAAGATGTGAAATCCATTTTTACTTGGAGATCCATCTCAYTCTGTTGGTTTTCCTCTCTCCCTTGACCGAGAGAGGCTATCAAGCAAAAGTATGCACTGAATTGTTTCCTCTCAAGAACAAAGCATTACACTACCTAATATTAATTTCAGTCCATCGTCACTCTAATGATTCCACCAAAGCATTAATATAGGGCAGCTTCCATGATCCATCTATCAGACAATATCTTATATGTTCCAATCATCCAAAATTTGCTCGTTCGTATTCACATTCACACCATATGAGTAATACTGTGTGCCACCATATAACACATTTATACATCAACGGATGCACTAAAAACTGGGAACTTTTCACCCTAAATAAAAGTACATTTCTACGAGAATCAAATATATATCTTTTGTCTAAAACTGCTTGAAAATGCACCTCCGCCAGAAGCAGTTATTCTACATAGGCACGGGTAATCACACAAACAACGCAAGCAAACAAGTAATACACAATTCATCATTTACATTTCATGTACCAGAATTTCAGAATCATCAGGCAATTGTTCTTCAATACAAATTTTAACATTGAGCTCCAACTCGTCCTTCTTTCTCGGTGCAGGCTTCCGCCTAGTCTTACGATACTCTCTCCACGAGGCAAAAACTTTCCCAAACCCTCGAGCAACGACTAGAAACTTTCTATCCTCCTTGAAGCTCAACCCAGCCGGACTGAGAATGGAGGACCCCAAATAGGGCAAAGCAGTACGAAGATTAAGCGAAGGGGGAGAAAGAGGGAGCTTGGAGTGCGCATTCAATGAGAGAGATGTCGCGGAACTGGTGGCAGAAGGCATGGCGCGTGCCGCAGCACGCGCCGCCATGACGTCGGCGGCGATAGTTGAACGAGAGTGCACAGAGCGAAGGAGAGGAGAGAGCCGAGAGAGCATTCAGTTTTGAGATAGATTTAAGTTTTATCTTTTCAGTATATTCGCAGTCCCACTGTGTGTAGTGTATACTGAAACCAACGTCGACGATGGCGACTGCGGATGTTTATAACAAAATAGCTTGGCAAGTTCAGTCACTGAACCATTGGCTGAGGGTGATTAGGGTTTAACGGCAAATCGAGTTAGAATCAATCATGATCAATGATTTAAAAATTCTTATTTGAATATGTTAAAATTCAACTTTTATAATTATGAGTTGTCAGAGTTTTGTAATTATATGACAATTCAATTTTTTCTTCAAAATTGACACTTATTTTTGTTTAAATGTTTTTCAAAGATTATATACACTATTAAATATTTTATTTTTTGAAAAAATTTTTTATTTCTCATAATTATACAATAAAAATGACCTTAAAATATAATTATACGACGTCTTTGACAAAACAATTAAAATTTTAGAATGAATTTGTTAAACCATTTTAAAACAGAATTAATCTTATTTTTATCTTATAAATATTATTTTCTAATTTCATTTTATTTACAACAAGCCCATCAATTCTCTAAATTCTGTCTGATCGTTTCATGTCCTCTTTTCATTTTCTCCGAATTCTCTATATTTTTCACTTATATTATTAATTATTTTTAATTAAATTAGTAGTCATTAATCATTCTGTAGTTAGTCTGAAAAGAAAAAAAAAAAAAAAAAAAAGGGCAGGCTCCAGTATGTCCAATAGCAAGAGAAACGCTCCAATTTCCCTCCGCCTCGCATTAAACATATCTTTACCCGGATCAATTCATCGCTTCAAATAATTTTTAATCATTAACACATTTTAAATATCAAAAACATTTGATATTTTTCTTTCCAGCACAGATATTGAGAACAACTCATTTGAAGATGATGAAGATAATGAAAAAAAATTGTTGACATTTAGAATTGATATTGACCACCCATAAAAGTGTTAGTATGGAAAAAAATAAAAAATTTAAATTTAGAATTTTCAAACATCATTTTACTAAAAAGCAACTTAGTATAATCTGATCGAAGACTATAAAATACTCTGTAAATATTACACTCCTGCATACAGTTCAGGTTCGGAGGAGGGTACAAGAGTTTATAAAGCCACTTGAACGAAAGCACCCTAACTAATTCAATATTCTTCTAATGATCCAGGCTTATTATGTAGATATAGTAAAAACAAAAAAACAAAGAAATTAATTGACGATTTACTTTTGAATCCTTAATTTTTAAATTTATGAAAAAATTAAATTTTTTGCAAAATATTGTCGATTAACACAACAACGGACAAAAAAGCAAAAATCACATCATCGTGAAACCGCCTAAAAAAGAGAAAAAGAGCCAAATACCTTTGAACTAGAGGATTCTGAGAAAAAAAATAAAATAAAAGGAATTGCGTGACACAAATTTAAGGCATATAAGAATCTATGTTTGACTAGAGAAGCATAATGCGATACTATCGTTTAGAGACTGCTTAAAACAGATACTTAGTCTTTTCTTTTATTTTGATAGAGAATAATACTATACTAATTGCCTAAGACATGTAGGAATTCAAAGTGCCTAATTCAGTTTATTATATTATTTATGACGCAAATAAAATTATTTGCCTCCATGCCAGAGCAAGGAAGTCCTCTTCTCAGCCTACCAAATAATAAAATGCTATTGGAATAAACATTTTCCAGAATTTATATAATGTTTATATTTTCAACAACATAAATCGACAAAAACTAAACCAAGAGTCCAGTACACGAAAAAGGGGAGAAAAATAGTAAGAAGTATATATTTAAGACCGATAGAGGATCATTTCTCGTAGGGCGTATTCCTCCTGGCACACTCCAGAATTGTTTTATCGGCTGTTATGAAGTATGCAGCAATGGAAGCTATTCAAATTGGCCATAAAAGGAAAAAAAATCAGTATTTTAAGACYCAGCAAAATTTCACACTACTCAGAAACACAAATAGAAAAAGCAGAGGGAAAAAGGGTTCCTTCTATTGCTCATACACAAGTCAATTAGCACAATTTCACAGGATAAAAGGAATGCTTACAGTTTTTTTTACCTTTCTAGGTATCCAGAAAGAGGAAGACAAATCTATTCAGTGGAACACATCGGTGTAACAGTTCAGGCAASTACTCTCCAGTTTGGACAAAAGGAGAATTTCAATGACACAGTACACACATATGCGGGCATCACATGCAATTAATTGGCCGAAAATTCTATATATAACGATCAGCAAAAATACATCAGCCAATTTCAATCACATTTCTATACAAGSAACAAGTTCCACCAGTTCGAGCCCACTATAGAGATAAAAGCTAATAAATGAAATATCAGWATGTTCGTATAGATCGAGCCATCTTCAGCTAAGTCTTTTCAGTGTTCRCCAAAGACATGCAAAAGATTTGATGYGGGATACAAAAGAAATCCAATAAGACGCTATCATATCCGTGCTTATATTACTTAACAACTCTGGCTTGACTTGGCAAATCTGCCTACTTAATATATTTGTTAATTCCAACTTTGGAAGGTGATATTATGTTCTTTCTTCATCATCTCTTGTTAAATTGATCTTTAAAGAAAAATGAAAAGCAGTCAAATAACGTCAGCAACTAACATCGAGATTTCAACTGATCATTCTAATTTCTTCAAAGAGTACAAGAGCCTAATACAAATGTCCTCTTGATGAAGTGAAAATTCATAGATAGAAATTTTCAAATTGAGAAGGAAAATAGTATGTTTAAATCATCCTTACCAGCAGATATAATGAGTGCCTGAGCAGTGTAGTTGAGATTTGCCTTAGCCCAAGGAATTGTACGAACAGCAGTTAACTGCAATTTAAAGGGGCACAAGAAATAAAGAACTCATCGAACATTAAGAGGTAAGTGCAAAAGACTTTTCATTCAACCAGGATGATGTAACACCTCATATCATATTTTTGAACATTTTCCTTAAGCATTAACAAAGGAATGATTCGAGACAGCAAAAACCCCTCCCACCTTTCTTTTTATCCCTTCTCTTCCTTCCTGGGGACCGATGAAASGAAGAAATTAATACATGCTCTCCATGACAGGTAAAACATATTGGCAATGGCCATGATGCTGGACAAAATATTCTGTCAGAACCAGATATATACTGCAATTCACACTATAAAGATTTCTATTCCTTCAATTTAATTCCAACAATTTGATCACATTGTGTGAGCACTTTGCACCAAAGTTGCTYATTAAATTCGAGCAATTGCCAAATACCATTCAGAGTGATACAAGTCCTGTGAAGCAGGAAGCCGGAATAAGATGAGTACATTGCAAGTAATCYCCAAGTACTGGAAACCAAAGGAACAGTCCTGCTATCTTYAGAGATATCCTTGCTAGTTTGATGCTATCAAATATTCAACTCAAAAAGCCAAAAGCACTCCCTAGAATCTTATGATCACAAATTTAATGCCTGGATGTAATCCCACCTCAACTTACCTTTCCCAATTACACATGCATACACACAAAAGTTTCAGGACAAAGATTCTCCAGATGAAGTAGTTAAGACTTTCAATTATCATCAGGGTCACCACTCCAGTCAAAACATGACAAATAAATTATAGTGACAAGCCACAGGGGCATGCAGGAGACATGCAAAGAAGAAACAAGTTTATATAAACTAGTCTAATAGCAGGGGAGCTATTGTTATCAAWATGAAGGCACAAATAGTAACTCTCCAATTGAAGCAGGTAAYAACATACAATATGTAAAAGGTGAGCATGGGCAATCACCTCAGCTCAGATATGAAAAGTTCTGCTCAAACTTGGCCTGAATCCTTGATTATAATTCTTGAGTTCAAGGCGCAACTCAAACAGAGTCCAAAAACAAGCTGGTGTTCAGGTCTACGCCTTTTAAATAACAAAAGCTAATTGTGAGATTTCATTCTCTCAAGAATTTAATTATTTAGGATCGATTTATGCTCCATAAATTTTTTCCATGAATCATATTAATTCCTATRTTAAAAACTCATTTCCTAATTGATCCTAGGGAATAGAACATCATCCTAACCTATCATAAAAGGAAAGCAATTGTACATCCTAGCCCACTATCAAACCAAAATTRAAGGAACTAGTTGTGGTAGTAAACACCTTTTGGAAAATGGTATTTCTGTCATTAGACATATCAAAATATCTATGCTCTACCRCAACCAAAAGGACATAAGCTTCGTAGTTCGTCCACTTAATGACAAATTCTCAGTATCAAAGAATTACTACTATTTAGTATTGAGCACAAGTGGAGAAAACTAAAACTTATGAATAGCCTAAGCTCTTCAAGTATAGTTTGTTGAAATTCTATTTTTGAAGTACTTTAGGMTTAAGGACCTRCAAAGGTTCACCTTGGCACTTCTTTCTCTTTAAGTAACCATTGTTTTATTGGTGTCCATGAAAACAGGTGCTTAACAAACCAACAAATCMCAATTCACAAGGAAAACCACTGATCTAAACAATCAATTATGTTCTAAGACTATAGCCAATTCCCCAAGCCTCTTGCTCAAAGTAGGCTCATTAAATCAACAAGCCTATGAAATTTAGTCAATTTCAACGCACATAAAGATACAAATGAACTTAAATGAGCTAAAGTTGAACCAAGCTTGAGAAACTCCAAATTTATGGCCCCAACAAAACTACAGACTAATAACATATAAAAGAGAATAGCTCTAAATTCCATTTAACTATGTTAATTCTTCACGCCTATCCTTAAACTTCATTTTTTTTTCCCCTTTTTATATCCTCCAACTAATTTCCATTGTTCCCTTGCATCCTCCCAACCATTCTGATTGAAGTTTGCAGCAAGAACAGTAACATATTGTGCATATGACTTACATCTGAGGAGTAAAAACATCCAAACACTAACTTCCTTCACAAAAATAATAATAATAATACACATCACTTTTCCAACTATCTGCCCAATTTTACCTCCAACATTTTATTTCTTGATTTTATTTATCTAATTTGCTGATCCTTTCTCTTCTATTTCCACCGAATTATACCAACCCATCACCATATTAAGCCAACTAAAAGTTTCATTACACCCCAAAACCAGCATGTTATATCCAGTCACCTTTGCCTACTTAAACTTCTTGCAACCATCAATGGAACTTCTATCTCAGTTCACTTTGATTTCAATACATCAGATGCTTAGCATGAGGAGATTGCAAGATATATTTTTACCAACCCTATATTCAGCCAAGTTGGCAATGTTTGGATGGTTGGAAAGCCTAATTCATACAACACACCTAGATGTTGCATTTGGCTTTTCAAATTTGCAGCCTCCGTCTTCTGGTTGTTTTCACTCTAAACCTAATTGTACAACCAACAAAGGAGGAGATAAAGCTCCAAAATTTTACTTTTGGAAGAACTGCAATTTTGGGTTKGAAGCTTAGGAGGGAAGGGGAAACTAACTAAAAGTTATTCTTTGTTTTCAAGGAATTTGGTGATTAGACACTTTTACCCGTCAGATGAAATTCATTTGCACAAATGATTATTCTATCCAGAAACCAAAACACACACACACACACACACACGTGTGTGTATATATATATATGATGCAGTTTCAAGATATCAGAAGATGGTAAATCTAGTAAATTACCATTAAGCGAAGATCAATTAATTGATCTTCAAAAGAAGATTGAGGATGCAACTTTTCAGTTCAGTGAATCTTATTTTTTTAAGACTGCTTCAAACGTAATAAAAAGGTTAATCAGGGATAATGAGGTAAATGCCAAGGATTATCTCAGGAATAGGGACCTCAAAATGGAGGATGAAGACTTGCTTTCCGAATTCGGTCAATATATAATAGAAGCCTTAATAGTTTATGAACTTTGTATGGTATTTAACGCATTTGAATCACCATAACAAATTTGTGTAACTTCTTTTGTTGAACAACTAGAGTCGTCTGACTGGAACCATGCTTCACTAATGAAATCTCGCAAGTGACTAATACTAATAAAAAGTCTTCTATGGCTATGAATCAAAGTTCTGTATTTCCAGATACAAAATCTGGGAAGAAGACTGGTATGGGGAGAAAAAGATCCAAAATGAATATGCTGTATCCCATCACCATGAAGTCTACTAAGTTGGTACGGATGGTATCAAACTATGTCCTCTACCCATCTATAGATTTCTCAAGTAGTCTCAGCAATGGAGCCGACCAACTTCTCCAACACAAGTATTTTCTGATGAGTTTCCACAAATACAAARGTTATTACTTAGATTTGCACGAGAATCACAAGTTATGTGTTATATGAAACTGAAACRACTTAAACTTCCAAGGAAAAGAATTAAGAATACATATTTGAGTTCCTTCTGAAGTTKGACTTTTCACAAGAATTTAAAAGGAAGTGCATAAGAGCACTATAGATGTAATGTACGGACGTCTAAAACTGGGGAAGAAATGAAGAGTGAAGTGGAAATTTTGAATGATGCCCTTTTTGTGGCATTTGAGATACTGCAACTTGAAGATTTTRGAAAATTTACAAGAACTTCAAATTCCAAAAGAGAGAAGAGCAGACGGAAATGCCAATCAATTTGTGTCCCTGACTTCATGTCAGTAGATGTTTATTTGCAGAATGACTTGATATAAAACCATAAATGCAATCTAGAAATGTCATCAAAAAGCTGTATCTGCAGCTAAGGGTGTAGATGGAAAGGGAGGGGTGCAGAAAGAACATCTCGAATCTTTAGAATGTATCATCAGTACGTTTCAAGTTCAAAGAAAGGAGATATGTTCATAGCATTCAGAACCGAAGAATGACCATTGACAAGTTAAACTCAAAAGTATCTGGTGAAAACAACTTCTTCACTGGTTGATCATAATTCAAAATGACTTCTTCACAATTCAAGCAGTATCAACAGCATCAAAATTGATGCAGCAGTGTCTCAACTTTAACTGTGGCTGATATGATGTTCCTTAATTATGAAGCACTGATGGAACTTTCAGAAGAGAGGAGTTTAGATTTAGAACAACAAAAAGAAAGAACAAGAGAAGGAAAAAAAAACTCAGCAAGAGCATGGAAGGGAAAGATGGAAAACCTMACAACAAAGAAGCTCTATTTCATCATTCAGTAATCGCCTCTCATCTACAGCTGTTAAGTGATATTTATAGACATCAAAACCCTAGAGTCAAAGCTACTTCAAAGCTACGAAAACTTCAATTTTGTGTAACTTGAATCCTAAGAAGCTCAAGGGCCAAACTCTTTGACCACAAGAGGCATAAGGAAAACCTAGAGAAACAGAAGTACCAAATTACAAGACTTAGTTCCTGTTACAAACAACTAAAACTATTTAGTATCATATGTGATGTTCCAAATCTCCATAGTCTTGTCTTTCCATTCTACAAAAAAGAAGGGGAAAAGGAGTTTCATCCTAAGTGAAGTATACAAAGATACCTAACAGGTAACAAAGTAGAAGTTCATGAATACATAAATTATTAGACCCTTTTTTGCATTAGCTAGTTGTTTTTAGCCGGTGACATCAGCTACAAAACACAGTACAAGCCAACCTTCCTGAGGATTATCGTGGTCTATTTAGTTCTTACAACAACAGAAATGGAACTCAATAGTTTGTCATTTGAAATTTTAGTAGCAGATGAGCAATTAAGATCAATCATTAATACGTTCAAACAGAAATATAATGATAAAATAATTCAGTTACAAAATTTATCACCGTGGGTATAGCAGTGGCCACACACGCAATTGCAGCTGCTTTTGCYCCTGCACGGACACCTTCTGCAAGAAATACAAATTGCAAATAACATCAGCAATAATCTGACTCTCAAAACTCAAAAGCCTAGAATATATATACGAGTAATTGGCTTAATCAATAGCTAAGAAACGAAGTTATCAACAAATAGAAAGAACCAACTGGAACATACTATAGAAGAACTTTTCAAGGTTGATAAATAGATATAAAAACTSAAGTAAAGTGCTAGGTATTGAGAATGAATTACAATCAGGTTGATAAATAGATATAAAAACTGAAGTAAAGTGCTAGGTATTGAGAATGAATTACAATCTGGAAACCTTAAACTTCTCCTACCAAATTAAAATGTAAAGTACAATAAAATAACTATATGCAAGCCAATAATTTGTATTCCATTATGGTAAGTCATTGATATGCACCGAAATTGTAGAACCTAGGTAAACAGACCAAATGGTAAATGACCAAGTAAGAATACAAAATACTTGCAAACAAAAAGGAAAAGATAAAAAGGAGTCACTATCTCTGGATTTCTTTATCATATGTGCAAGATTAAGAATCCAAATATAAGGAAGGGGAAAGCGGTAACTTTTTTGACCTTGAGTGCATTCCTTTGATCGGCGAAGCTTGGCTTCTTCATATGGAGATGCAATCCACAAAGACTCTCCCCGTTTACTTGCCCATGTATCTCTCATGTCTGGTTGAATTATTCCTTTAATCACTCTTCTTTCAAGATTCTAAACAACAAAGTATCAAAACGGGAACCCAGATGACAATACAACCTATACAATAGAGAATCAAGGTAAACGCCAATCCTAAAATCTCAGCTGACTTCCTTTTCCTACAGCTAAGGGAAATCCAATTTGGTTTTGTTTGGCTTCGATGGACTGCGGAATGAATTGAATAAAGCTTAAATCTTGAATTGAACAGAGACGAGTCAGACAAAGGATTCGTGTTGCAGTGTTATACTGACTTCGCGGAGTTTGTGCCCCAACGTCTGTATTTTCGCTGAGGTTTGTCCTCAACACATGGATGAAAACAATCCTCTTCCATTACAAAATAACTAATCTATATGAACGTAATCATGAATATAATTTTAAATCTAATAATAATTCTAAATCTGTTTATTTTTTTTTACTTTTCTAAAAAAATAAATAAGTGAAGAGATAATAGAATAATTAGGGTAAAGTAAATTAAGAAATAAAGAATTTATTATAATCTTAATTTCTTTAAATAATAATTAATTTGAAGAAACAATTATTTGTAATAAAAATAATATTAAATTATAGTTTTTTTAATATAAAAATCTACCCTTAATTATTTTAGAGAATCAACAAGTATTCTAACTTCCAGCGAATCAAGTATTATAAACACTAATACTTGTGAATCAAGAATCACTCTTCACTTAATTCTTTTAAATTGTGATAACCTAATTTCTTTTTTAAATTCATATTGCAACCATCACAACAATCAAAACATATCATAGTTTGATAATTCGAATTTTTTATTTAACAATTTAAAAATTTTATTATACAACTCATGTATAATTTTAAAGTATAYAGTTCAATTGGGATGAGAATTTTTCATAATCTAATCCAACTTAATTCCCAATTAGAGTTAAATTTCTCTTTGTTATATAATTAAAATTAGATAATTTGTTTTGATAATGATTAGATTTCTCCTCAATAATGTTAGAATCCCCTACAAGAGTTGAAAGTTTGTGATTCAAATGTGAAAATCTCCTACAAGAGTTGGAGATGTAAAGTCTCTTACACAAGTCGATAGGAATMTCTTATAAAAATCATAAAATTATAAGCTTATCATGATACACGTAAAAAAAATTATGAATTCACAATATACCCTTGTGGTCACAAATTTGATCATTAGTGAAACACTGTAACCCAACTCATGCTCATACCTTTWTCTCCCTATTCTACAGTTTTCCAAAAAATATGTTTATTAGATATGCTTTTAATGAAATCTCTCTGATATCTGCTCGTTTTTTTTTCCACTGTATTATAATTTTTCAAGATAAATATGTGTATAAGCTACTTTTTCTATTTTTACGATTTTCGTCTCTTTCTGAATAAATGGTATCGGAGCATTACACAACCCCAAATTAAACGAGAAAGGTGATACAAGAATCCATTACCATAGAGAATCCAAATATCCCTAAGTCATATCATTCCACTGATTATAAACATCATCCACTCCAAAGGGGATAATGGAAACAACTTATCAAAAGAAAAGATCAAATACAACAGTGCATAATTGATACATGAAAGATAGTACACCATTTGCTCTCAAAGTTGATGCACGAGCAGACTCCCCTTGGATTTCCATTACGTAAACACTACTAATACACTGCAAAAGTTTGCAACTTCAGACTAGAAGAGATAAGTGGTAGCATTTCAAATCAAGATGAACAGAAGAAACAAAGCCAGTGGAAAGCAACATACCAACAGGACTACAGACCCTGCTCAATYAGATAATCCCCCAGCCTTTCAACAATCATGTTGCACTGGCCAGGAGTCATGGGCTCATCATATATTCCGATGATCAAAGCCTGGTTGGTCTTCTTAATAGTAATACCACCAGGACCCTGAAAATCCCATCTAATAAGTCGACCGAGCATAGGTATAAACTAGATGTAATCTATGAGGAGGGGGGAAAAATAGTACTAATATCCAATAAAACTTGTTAAGCTCAATATAGCCATCGCATAACATTAACAAAGTAAATTCATTAAAGTATACGTCATCGATCAAAATATTTTCAACCAACCAAAAAGGAAGTTACATTAATAGTTTAATTGTAATTAAAAGACCACAAGGTCTTCTTTCGAGTTTCTAGTCGTGAAAAGCATCACACGGTAATAACTTCTTTGCAACATATATATTGGGAGGAAAAAGTATTGAAGTACCTTTTAATTAAGAAATTATCCAATTGCCATCCTTCCCTTCAAGATTTAGGGTATTTCTTCTGCTTGAGATTTAGAGCTTTCTTTCATTACTCCAATAGAAAAAGTTCCGTATTTTATGTATCACAAAGGAAGTATTTGCAGAAGTTTGAATGGTTATTACCTAGTTTACAACCAACAAGGTTCTTTACAAAATCTGTATTGTAATTGGATGTGTACTCCTTCCATGCCAAGATTAAAAAACAAATTTAAAATTGTATGGTCATCTCCTATTGCTTTAGCTCTCCATATTGTTTGGTTTAAAGAAAATCCATATTGTTACTTATGAGCACAAGAAACTAAAAAAGAAGGATAAGCACAAAAACAGATTTTGACGATAAGCAACATATTTATTTGTGATATAACAGCAAGGTGAGAATGCATCAGTACTAGCAGCATATTCAATTCTTCCTAATTCAATCAAATGAATTAGGGCAACCCAAAACAAGTTATTCACTATTCATTTTTTCCTTTTTATAATGCGCCCTTCAAATCAAAATGCAAAAGATACCTCAACGAGATACAAACCAGTCCTTGTGAAAGAAATGCAAATCTCATTATGTCATGTCCAATGATAGAAAATCTAATGTAAAAGCACAAAAGCTACATATCGTGTCAACCATATTTTCAGCATATAATCCAAATCTTGTCCCTTAAATTATACCTCCAATATCAGTCTGTTCTTATCACGTACTTTTTGGCTACTATGAATCATCTGTCTCACTGGTGGCAGAAAAAAATTTAAGTATCCCAAAAGGGTTTTTATTTTGTTTTTATCCAAACTCTTGCTTGTAACAAAATTTGATCAAATGACTGCAACACTGGAAACAAGTTCCTCAACTCCGACCTGGTTTAGAATATCAAATGATGATCCAGGATTAATTCATGTTAACTCCAATTATTACCTTCTTTCCTCGGATAACAGCCCCTGGTTCCCCTTGAATCACCATGTATTTTGTGCCACCTAGATACAAGCCTGTTGGAGCAAGCGTTCCAGGTTCAGCAAAATCATTCATAATGCCCGTTATCTCTTCTGGCTTGAACTGCAATAGTGAAGATCAGATGATGAATTTACATTAAGAACCTAATTCARTATACCTCTAAAACTCGAAGGAAAAGAAAACATTATGTACATTKGTAACCTTGGACTTGCAGAAAAACAAGGCTGAAACAGTGAGACTGAGAAATATATATTTCTGTAGACTAACCACCAAAACAACAACCTAATTTCAATTCAGTAGGTAAGAAGTGCTCTAATGGCAAATCCCATGTCATTATCTATCTTCCAAATAGCTTGCCCAACAATTGCATATCAGGGCCATCACTAGAACAAGCAAARCAATCTACTTTTCTGGCTCCCTAAAAATGACAACAGCTAATGGAATCTATGGCTTACAAGATTCAGGGATGTTGATTCTATAATAGTGAGACATTACTTTGTTCACCCCATATGATCTGCAAATGCACGGTATCTAGGAACGTGTAGCTAGGTGTTTATATTGTTTCTTTTTAGTTCACGAGTCACCTTCTAACTTCCAAAACAATCTAAACTTAATTAGTTGAAAAGTTCGCCATACTTCTTTAGGTTTTAAGCATGTGAACTGCTACAATCAAGCCCAACCAAGAATACTTTTCAACTTGCTCATTACATTTAAGAGTTCTGTTAGAAAGGAAAATTAAGAAACTCTCAAAATCAGCTTAATTTAAAGAGAGCAGAATTGTATAACATTAATAAGTACAGTCGAGTCAAGTCGGGAGCAAGAACGGATGGAGTGCCTCCATACTTGCACAAAAATTGCCTGACAATTCAAAATGCGCCAGATTGCCAACTCGTCAAGTAGTAAAACAAAATAAAGCAGCTTCATTAGGTAAACCACTCCTTGAATCAGGTCCACTAAATCATCACTCCTCTTATGCAATGCTGCACATGGGTCACACTTTAATTTTCATCATTCAACTGATAGGGATTACCATAGGTTACTGAATTTTTCTAATGTTAGTTCTCATATTTCTTTCAGCTATTCAAACCCGTTAAAGAAGTAATTTTTATATCTGAAGTCCACAGAAATATAGATTGCACAAGTCGTAAAAGTTTGAATTGTTAACAACCATGCCCTCCGTCATTTTTAATGGTAATAAGACCCCCAAAATCAACTAGAGTAACTATAGCGCAAGAGGTTGCACCATCAACATGCTGGRTACAGCAACCAAACAAGTCCTAAACTCACAACACGTATCCCAAAAACTAATCGAGTGAGGAATACAACTACAAAACCAAGAAAAGTAAGAAAACAAGCAAAGGGTAGTASGCACAAGTACAAAGTTGCTCAATTCAAAACCCTAACCAATTAATAGCTTATAGTGATCAAATCAAGCTAAATAGACAGGAGCAAAAGCATAATTAAGCAAAAAGATCCATGCCCATCATCAAAACTTACAAAATAAAATCGAAAAGCAGAAAATAGTCATCAACCTGAGGGAAGTTAGCGCTTTGGGCCCAAACTGTGCCGTCTTGGCCAATAATAGCTGCAGAAGTAAGATGATTGCCTTCGATCTCGCACAACAAGTGGTCATCCACGTACGTCTGCCAAGACATCTTCAACTGGTTTTGTGTTGTTGATTCGACTTGCAATTTATCCCTTTCCTTTCTTGGATTCTGCTTCAGTATCCTTCTTCCTACTCTTTGATTTATGGAAGTTGAAAAGGAGAAATGGGAGGGGTCAGAAGAATTAAAGGGAGAAGAAAGAAAGAGTTGCGTTGATTTAACGCTTTATGCTGTAATGATGGCAGATGATGGGCCTATGTTATTGGTATAAACAATCGGCCTTCCGTCGGTATATCTTAGCTTGGCTTTGATGCCATCACTCTTATCATTTTCTTAAACTGAATTAATAATTTGACGTGAAAATTTTGAAATCATATAATTAAATAATAATTTCTCTGATGGCACATCGTTACCTTATTTTAATTTAATAATTTAATTATCAATGAAATTAAGTTAAATTAAAATTATATGCATCAAATTTAATATGTTAACATTTTCAATTTAAATAGATATCCTAAAAAAAATAACTTAAATATACTTTTTCAATAATTATATTMTGAGACTTGGATATAATTTAAATTTTTCATCAATTTATAAAAAGTACCTAGATATGGAATAGAAGCTTGTGTCCATAGTCAATAGAGTAAGAGATAGAAAGAGGTGAGATGGGGTGTGTTGGTTATTAGAATTAGGGTAACTAAATTGGATAAATTGAAATTGAGAAATTATATAAAATAAAATATTCGATTTAATTTGATATGATTTAAAGAGTTTTTGGAAGCTAAATTAAAATATAAAACCATACWATTGAATTGGTACATGAGTTATCATAATTTACTTTTCATGTATTTGAATTTATTTCTCAAATAAAAATTTTGAAAATTGAGAAAATTTTCCTTCATCGAAAGAAAAAGTTTTATAGTATGAAATTTTATTTAACTGAACAAACATTTTAYATTGAAGGAGTTCAAAAAATGAAAAATCTAAAATTAAGTTTTAAAAAATATTTTCATCCATCAAGAGAGTAAAAACAAAGACACATTCTCCCTGATAAAGATATTAAGCAATTGCAGCCTTAATATATTTAAAAGATGAAATATGAGTAAAATTTTATAATTTTAATACGTTGAAATAATGATATATGAATTAAACTCTAAATTAATCTGATAAAAACAATTTTAAAAATTAAAAAAAACTTAAATATAGAATTGCAAAAACCATTCGTATATATGTAATTTTCCTTTTGAAACTTATTGATATGGTCATGGGCGGCAGACCCCACGTGGCCACTTGGGGCTGGTGATGATGAATTTAGATCYTTCTCCGTAATATTCTACGAATCCCGTTAGGATTTGGCAATCATGCCCCCTTAAGGTAAAGTTCTCCCTTTGCGACGTTTCCTTTTTTAATTGTTCTTCAATTTTTTAAATTAAAAGTAATTTTGAATTATTTCCAACTATTTTTTAAAAATATTTTTTAACTCAAAAAAACTGAAAAGATATATTTTTGAAAAATAACCTGTAGACAATTTTTCAAAATAATTCTTACAAATGATGATGTTAAGAAAATAAAATAATTATCTATTTTTTAAAATCCTTTTTTATTATTTAAAAATATAATATTAATACGATATTCSTTGATCRAGGAAGATGGAAATGTTTGAGAGTTACCAATGGGGCATTTTGGCATTTWAACTATTATCATTTTCTTAGAAATGTTACTACACTCTAATTTTATCCTTAAACTATTTACCAGTAACTAGTTATGCTCCGCCATTGATGAGCACAGCAGAATTCGACCAAGAAGGTCATGTGCGATTTTGTTGAAGGATTTTTTTGTCATTCGAAATGATTTTTTCCCAAAAAAAAAAAAAACACACACCATCCTCAACTAACCGAACTCGATCAATTTTTTCAATAATTAATCTTATTCAACTCTAAAACATTATTTCTAGTGTATTGAAGAAATATACTGGCTAAAAAATTTAAAATTACAAGAAATATAAAAAAAGGTTATTATTGTCATTTTGTTTAAAATTATACTACTATGAGAATTATCACTATCCTAATATGTATAATTGTGTCCAAATGAACAATTATTTTAAAAAACGAAAGAGTATAAGGCTTCTCTTTCTTTTCCTTATCTAATTACTACAGTTTGATTAAAAAAATATAAGTAATTGAATTTTATTACTCTGAAAAATTGATTTAGACATGTCTGAATAGTGAACTAGAGCAAAGGGTTTTACAATAAATTTAGCAAAACTCTAAATAAAGTCATTTTTACTCTTTGTCATTTTAATATGTTATTTTCGAATGTGGTTATCAATTCAAATAGGTATTGCCGATTGCTGTTACACGGTTACTCGATTAATATTACAATTTTTGTAAGTAAAATATATAAATAGCCAATTAATATTTTGAAGGTGCCGATAATAACATAAATTTGGATGGTGATTGTTGATTTGAATAGGTAATGTCGATTATTTATGTACACTTAATCAATTAATATCGTAAATTTTGTAAAAGGAGAAGACTTATGTATAGTCAATTAATGTTTTGAATGTGTCAATTAGTAAGTAATTTTGGATAATGGTCGTTGATTGAATAATATTAGGTAACGTCGATTATTTATGTATGGTTAATCGACTATTATTGTAAATTTTGTAATTTACATTAACATAAAACATGTCATTATTTATCTATTTTTAACCCATATTTAGATTAGTATTAGGTCATTTGTTTGTAACGATGCAGTCACTTGCAACGCTTTGATCTTCAAGTTGTAAACTAATAATATTCTGGTATTAGGTAATTCATTTTGGTGACATTCTTTAATTGCTATTATTTAAATAATTGTTATGACATTGTTGTTATTTTGTCCATGTTTAATTGATATTAAGATTGTCATGTGGAAACTGGATAAAACATCTATACTCCTAAACCAACCTATCTAGGAAAAGAAAAAGAGAGATTTGCTTACTCTTCAATTTATGTATTTATAAAATAGTTATTTTGTGGTATGTTACATAATTATTTTGGAAACATATTTCACCATGTAATGTTCAAACTATGTGCACAATTTTAAAGCCTGAATAGATGATGCACAATTAGAGCCTTAAAAGCCCTCGAAGATACTAAGAAATGAAGGTGTTCTATCCCAAGCTGATCAAGAACAAAAACATGTCATGCCAAGTGTAGYAGATKTGTTTGCTTTCTTGCAACAAGACTTTCCTCACCTAACTGGTCTGGAAATGATCCCACTGAAGCCTTCATGTTTGYTGCTAATCGACGCGCATGTTCATGATTTTACAGTCCTACTTATCGAGTTGCCGCTATTAATGAAGCACTAGGCTATACATGACTTGTATTATATTTCTCCTTTACCAAGCACATGATGCATTTTTTTTTTTTTTTATGGCAGTGTTATATTTCTATTCAGCTTGTTATGGTATCGACTATGAAAATTATGACTTGAGAACTTTTATATTGTATTAGATTGGAAATTGTTGAATTTTTGACAGGGCTAGTTTCTGCATTATGCATGAATAGGTAGGGCTAGTTTCTAGTTTATTCTTCAACTCAAGATCCAAGGCTCTCACTCCCAAACATTGTTGTCGTACTTATATTCGAAATTTTTCAATTTCGAAGGAGGAAAATAGGTAGAGTGAGTATACTGACTTAAATAAGTAGAATAAGTCCCTTTAACTGGGATCAAACAAATTTTTATTTGGTAGCCTTCTAATTCCTTACTGCTTTGTTCAAAAAAAAAAAAAAAAACCACCAATATATTAATTTCAAGAAATTTTATAATAAACAAGAGTATGCATTCAAAGGAAAAGCAAATAAGCAAGATACTGCAGAATTAGCAACGAATTAAAAGAGAAAGAAAAGAAAAATACAAGACAACRTTAGTTCTTAGCCTTAGGCAACACAACATGAACAATTTAAGATCAGAAACCAAGGCGAGGAGAAGAATCGATGGCAAGAGAAAACATGAGGGTACTTCAGGAACAATGGTTTGATTATTTTTTAAGAAATTTAGATTTTGATATATTCTTCAAGAATTAATAACATTAATTTAAGGTAAGTGTATAATATTCTTCATGAATATAATATAATGTTCTTTAAGAACATATAATGTTACTGATTTAGACTCCTACTACTTCATGAGTATAGATTGTATATTCCCTTGTTTTCAACGTTCATTTAAAACAATCACTTAATATTCTTTAGGAATATTGGAATCGTAATATCATGTTCTTCCAAAACATATTATTTTAATAATTTATACTATTACTGCTTCAAAAGTAATAGTTCAATATTTTTTAGGAATATTGACATTATAAACAATAAATAAAACAAAGAGAAGAAGACATATATATTCTTGCAGAGATTCGAGGGTCGAAAGTAGAGACTCGTTTCAATTAAATCGACTAAAGATCGTGTTCAATCAGATCCGACAAAGACTAATGTTCAATCATATTGGGTAAAAACTCAAGAGGTAGAAAGTCGTGCAAATCAGAAGTTCCGTAGAAGTAGAGACTTGTAGTGACAACATGTTATTAACTAAGAAGAAGAAAAAGGAGAAGAAGAGAGTTGATGAGAGGTAAGGAAAGAATAATAGACTCAATATCATTAAGCTTAATGTCAATCGAACCCCTATATTTATAGATGTTAAATCCTAGGGCTTAGAGGTTTTAAGGTTTCAAAAGTAGGGACGTCATTCATCAATAATTTATTATATATATATAAGGATAAAAGCTAAAGAGCAAGTCCTGAGTCCTCAACGTAAAATAAATAAACCTTAAAAATTTTAGTATCAATATGTTTGATAGTTTATGTCATTTATTTGCATTTATGTTCTTTTGTTTGAATTTTATCCTCATGTGTTTGTATTTTTATAATTATAAACAAAAGGAAAACTAATTATTATTCAATCGTACATAAATATGTTGATTTGTAATAAAATAATATCAATAACTTAAAAAAAAAAAATCAAATCAGGCTAGCTAGAGCTCACAAAAGCAAATGGGTTGAGCATGAGCTTACTATATATGGGTCGTAGCAGATCGAGCATGAGCTTGAGCTATGAAATTTTTATATGGGCCAAGCATGAGCTTAGTCAAGCGCGACTCACAGAGCCCGATTGAAAGGCCTAATTAGAAGTTGCAGACAACATGAACAAAATCATTTTGACATTCCAAACATCAATTATTGATAGATGTCTAAATATAGATTATTGATAAATAGTTAGTCGTTTATTCATATGCTAGTAATCACTAATCACGTGGTGTAATCGACTAAATGTTAGCTGAGACATGATTTTATTTTTCAACATAATTCAAAACATCGATTATTCGTGAAATTTTTGCTCCACTGATTTTTGCACGGTTAATTACGTTGAAATCGTACTTTGTTTAAATTTGAATTAAGTTGTAGAGTGAAATTTCTTAGGGAAAGTTCTATTTCTTATTTTGTAAACCCCGTGATTTCTTTTAACTAAAGAAATTTTTTAACTTCAATTACAAATTTGAAATTCAAATTTGCCAGTTTCCTGCCTCCTTAATCTCAAAAAAGAATTCTTTCTCGCCTAATCCAAAGTGTAATCCAAATACAACTTAAGAGTTTCTAAATTAATTATATTATTAAAATGAGTTATTTTAATAATTTTTACTTGATTTATGCTTTATTTGATAAGCTTGAAGTTTGAAAAGTAACTAAAATAATATTTTTATTTTGAATTTGTAATGTATATATTAAGTCAGTCTGTCCTCACTTAAAATTTATAAAGGAATTTAAAAATACTTAAATGGCTAATTCGTTTAATTTTAAATACTGAATTATTTTATCAAACATAGAATTCGTTTTATATGCTAAGTTGCATTATTCAACAGATAAATGAAGTTCTCTTAATTATTTTCTTCAAAGTTACATCTCGATCTTTTATCTTTCTAATAAAATTTCAAAATAACAGGAAAAAAAAAAAAACAAAGAAAACTTCAGCAGTCATAGTTGGCTGAAATCGGCCCGAGTCCTCGCTTACAATTGACCCCTCTCTTTTTATCTTTTGACGTTTGACCTTTTGCCAAAACAAGAAAACAGAAGTACACATGGTGTCGCCACTTGTTTTCATTACAGGAGGCTATTTATTCGTGGTTTATGTCTCCCTCCCAAAACCTGGTCTGTAGCCGTGCCARTAGGCTCAATTTCCATTTCACTTTTCTTCAAATTTTCTTTTACTACTTATTATTTTTTCTTTAATAGTACTAGTAAATTTTATTTTATTATATTTAAGACATAGTATTTACTTGTGTCTCGGATTCTTCTCATAGTCTGAGCTGAACCAGATTCAAGATTCGATTTTTCACCGAAATTTCTAATATATATATATACATATAATTAGCAGCACTAACATTTCYACAAGTTTCTAGAGCTCCCATAAATCTCGTGTTCGAAGAAGCTGCATCTTCTTCGCTGATTGATCTCAACTTTGTCCGGAGGCATTTTTCTTAGCCATATTTTGGTTGATTTTTTTTTTTTGGATAGAGTCAAGGACAATTGGTAGTGTAACACTGTAGTTTTKTTTATTTGTTTTGATTCCACTGAACGACGGCATAGGAAGAAGCAGAGATGGGAACGGTAAGCGCTGAAGACATTGGGATCATGATGAAGGTGGTTACCGGTACCGCCGGATACGTGCTCGAAGATGTCCCGCACTTCTCTGATTACCTCTCCGATCTCGCTGTCTGTATCTCTTTTCCTATATTTATATGTATTTGTACTTTACATACAGGGATTATAGTGCATGTATTTGGATGTTGTGAATGGGTTAATACGAACTCCACTAGCAAGGCAAGAAAGTTGATTGCAGGATAAATTTTTTCTTTTTGTGAGAAACATGAATGTTGCAATAGTTACCTTTTCTGAAAGAAATATTAAATGCTGGATGTTTACGTCTTATCTGGTGCCAAATCTCTGACATGGTGATTTGGCGTCTCCTATGTGGTTAGATGTGACATCAAGAGTGTTAAATCATGGATTTATTACATTATTAAATGGTTATTTTGATCGTGATGTTGCAGAAGAATGTCTCTGCAAATAGAGAAAATCAATGTCCTTGCAAAAATTCATACGTTATAGAGAAACTTTTAGCTCAAGATGATTTTCAAGTCACTAATCTACTTTGAGAAACAGACTTGTTTGCAATAGAAACTGAAGTAAATTAGTGGTTTATAAGAGACTTACGATGGCTGAAACAGAAAAGCCCTTGATAAGTAAATGTTTGTCTTGCCTGGATCTTACAGTTACACTTGTTTGATCAATGTGTCTTTGGCTTTTCTGACAGACTTATCCAAATCCATTACGGTCCAATCCTGCATATTCAGTTGTCAAGTGAGTACAATTTGGTTTACACCAGTTTCTGGTAATCTTAGAATCTTCCCAGAATAAGCTTTTATTTCGTTCTGTCATTTCAGGCAGTATTTTGTTGACATGAGTGACACTGTGCCACAAAAGGTGAGTTCTCAGCACACTGGGTTTGTTCGTTCATCAAATGTAATGCAACAACAAACACGAAGAGCCCTCTCAACAAGTTTCTAATTGGAGCATGTGGTTAATGCTAATTTGTTCTACCAAATTGCATCGTTTTATGTAAAAGAAAGTAAGTTCTTGTAATAATACTCTATTTTGATATAGGTAGTCGTCCATAAGGATAGCCCAAGAGGGATACATTTTCGCCGTGCTGGACCACGTCAGAAGGTACTTATTTCTTATTTTATTGGCATGTACTTTGGAGGACAATCTGCCATTATAACTTTTCTGAGGCACAAGGTTCAATGCCCTGCAGGTGTATTTTAGTTCAGATGAAGTGTCTGCTTGTATTGTAACATGTGGTGGTTTATGCCCTGGGCTGAACACAGTGATAAGAGAAATTGTACATAGTCTGGATTATATGTATGGAGTCAACACTGTCCTTGGGATAGATGTAAGTTAATAGATCCTTGAACTTTTACATTTGATTATTATTATCTCTTTAAAGTTTTTATTACTAAAAGGAAACATTTTGTAATTTACTGATGTATTAGTAGACTAAAAGATCAGCATTCTGTTTTTTATTCCTTAGYCCATCCTCCTGTTTCTATTTGTCTGTTTGACTATGTTGCAAGCTATTATTTTAGACTTGAAGCTGCTGTTTAGTCTTTACAAATTTCTACAAGGGCAGCATGTTGCTATCTATATTCGACATGCACTTGAGCTTAACTATGTTGGAACTTTTTAACTGTCACTACTGAATGCAGTTGCATCAAGGTGTTATTGAGGTTATCTGTTTACTGTATCATTATCTGGGTGTTCAAAGTGTTCATATTCTAGTTTGTTTCTACTTGAATCCCCTAGTTGTCTTATTTTTGTTAGTCTTGAATGCTAGAGTTTCTCTAGTATTACAGTATCTAGCATGCTAGTGTCTAATTCTTAGTTCCTATGATTGTGGGATAGAGGTTTCTGCWCTGCACCATGGGTGCTAAGGTTAGCTTGAACCACAAATATGAAAATTTAATTTAATATATCAAAGTAGACAATCTAGTTATCGTCTAGATAAGGATAATGAAAGTATTCTATTCACTGCTTCATGGACTACCATTTCAAATTGAATTTCAGAGTACTCGTATCTCTCAACACATTGTTTAATAAGAGGCTTCAAAATCACCAAATGATGCTGCAGCTTTTCCTTGCAGGGAGGCTACAGAGGTTTTTATTCCAAAAATACCATTTCCTTGACACCTAAGGCTGTAAATGACATTCACAAACGTGGAGGTACAATCATTGGAACCTCTCGAGGAGGCCACGACACCTCCAAGATAGTTGACAGTATTCAGGACCGTGGAATTAATCAGGTGTGTAAGTTCGTGAGTTTTCCCAACAGTGCCATTATCATTGGACTCATCACTGTGATTGTCCATGTGATACAACTTTGTTTGTGCATATACAATTCCTTCACCTTGCATAAAGCTAGGATGGAGTCTGAGGTGATGCAATTATTGGTTCAGGTTTACATAATTGGAGGCGATGGAACTCAGAAAGGAGCAGCTGCAATCTATAAGGTATTGCTCAATTTGCAAATTGGAGTGGCCTTACCAAACTCTCCCTTACCAACCCCCTCCCAACTTTTGCACCAAAAAAATGGGAAGAACCTCGATAATCACATTTCTGGTCAGAAGCCATGAAATGAAATGTTGCTGAACATTAGATACCGTAGACAGATGTGATGATGCTGAAACAGGTTGTCTGAAGAACCATGTCAAAGACATCAATCTGTGCTGTCTTCTCTTGCTTTCTTTTTCTGACTTGGGAATTAGACTTCCATGTGTACACTCCCTTGAGCTCATAGAAAGAGATGCTCAAAGATGAAAAACTAAAATGTGTGAAACTGTTTATTTTCTCCCATAGAAGGTGGAGAAATGATTAAGGAAGGTTATTTGTCTAAATATGCTGAAGCATGCATAAGCAATCATACAGATATGAGATGCAAGTCATATGTGAGATTGTGGTTTTTAACGAGGAAGGAAAAGAACAGATTCTTGTTCAGTGACATTTTTGGAACTTCAACTTTTAGGCTAGAATGCATTATGTTTTTAGGTATGTTTCATTTTGGTTATGGTCAAAAAATGTTTAGCATTCTAGAGTTTCTAAAATTTGCTGGGACTCGTGATCTTGATTGTTTATCGGGGTTAAGTTGTGATCTTTAGTTTGAGTTCTTGCAAAGAATTGTTTTTTCAGAGAGTTAGTCTGCTCTCTACTTGGAAATATGTTTATGGTATTATTCTTAAATGTTTATGAGAAGAACRTAACAAAACAAAAATCCAGGACTTCTTTGTTTTTGCCTATGTTTGTTTGTGTGTGAAAAGCCTATTTATCTTGATGTTGAATCCCGTGTGAGTCTGGAGCAATTCGTTAACCTTCTTCTTTCTCATCTATTGCTCTTCACTCCTGAATTTTCAGGCCACAAAGCCTGCTTGTCTTAAGCCCTCATTGGAGCTAACTTGTTTGGTCCTTTTAGCTATGAATCCACATCAAATTCTATCACTAATGCTGCTGGCAGATGCCGCAGAGTTTCTTGAAGTTGTCCTTGTTCTATGGATGTACCGTCTGATTCTTAATTAGCAATAGCATGCTTTCTGAGCACTTATTAATGATCTGGAAGAAGGTACCTTACTTGATTTTATATTTTGTATTAATTATCCCTTATCAGGATCTTGCTTTTCGCAGGAAATTAGGCGACGTGGTCTTAAAGTTTCTGTAGCTGGAATCCCCAAAACAATTGATAATGACATTCCGGTATTTGTCGATATGCTAAATTCCAAGTAGTTTAAGATCATTCCTCCCTTTTATTTTTGCTTTGTCTTTTTGGGGTCAACACATTGTTTGAGAAAAAAATGTGAAAATTTGGGTGAAATTTTCATTAGTAAATTTGGTGATTTTATTACTTCCCAAGATTTCCTGTAATGTCTATAMGGGTCAAATTGGAACCTTTCTTTCTAGTACATACTGCCGGAGACTTTAAAATGCTATACCAACTGAATTAAGTCGATCTTGTTGTTACAAATTTGGTTATAATGTGAACAAATAAGCTCAGTCTCAGCAGCGTAGTCCAAAACCAAGGTTCTATAATTGTTCAATGTCAAAATGCTATCTTAATCTTGATCTCTTCGATTTGCATGATAAAACTCAGTTTCCTCTAGATTTTTCAGTTTTGTTTCTAAAAGATAGTTTTCATTGGTTGTATTATCAGGTTATTGACAAGTCCTTTGGCTTTGATACTGCTGTAGAAGAGGCTCAACGTGCCATTAATGCTGCTCATGTTGAAGCTGAAAGTGCTGAGAATGGAATAGGAGTAGTGAAGCTAATGGGTCGGTACAGTGGTAAGTTTCTCCTATGCAAATATATTTCATTTTTAAGCAGCCTGCTTCTCCTGTATCACATTTAAGTTGCTAAAGATGGCCTTTAACTTGCAAAGAGGCAGAAGGAAAGAAAGTATGAATATATCAAAGGTATTAAGAAATTTGTTGTTATTAATAAGTGCTAAAAAGGATTCCCTCCTGCAAACTTGAGACTGTTTAAGTTGGATAAGCTTAGGAGATCTCATAAGCATAAGCTGATGTTTTGTATTCTAAACTGCATTGATACTGTCCCCAAGTTGCTTTGTGCACAAGCACTCTTATGGTATTCTCACTGCTGGTTTAATTTTCTTGGAATGATTTGTGCAGGATTTATTGCAATGTATGCCACTCTTGCCAGCCGAGATGTTGATTGCTGTTTGATTCCAGAGTCGCCATTCTATCTTGAAGGAAAGGGGGGACTTTTCGAATATGTTGAGAAATGTCTAAAGGAAAATGGACACATGGTCATTGTTATTGCTGAAGGAGCAGGGCAGGAGCTACTCACAGAAAGTTTGAATGCCAAAAATGAACAAGATGAGTCAGGGAACAAGTTACTTAATGATGTTGGCTTGTGGATTTCACATAGAATCAAGGTAAGGATGATGCTTTATTTAGAGATTCTGATTTCTTTTCTTTTCTTCTTCTTCTTCTTCTTCTTTGTTTGTTTTTTTAATTTTTTTTTTTTTAAAATAAATTCAGTCAATGAACAATCTTTTCTTGGCTTAATCATTCTCTGTTTTCTGCTTCTTGCCATATTGTTACAACTCATAGGTACTCCAACTTATTCCTGTCTTTTGACATTAAATGTTTTCTAAACTGCATTCTCAATGTTGTCAGGTTGTACATGGAGTGGGAGAACCCCATTAGCCATCTTCAGTTCCCTTTTTTATTCTGACTGAGAAAAAACCTTAAGTATTACTGAACTGCCGTGTATTTTTGAACAACATATATAATGTAATCAGCCTTTGTAGACATCTTCTTCCCACCTATGGAAGAGTTATAATTTTCAGTTATTTCTTATGTGCTTTAGAAATAATAGAATGGTTGCTTTGTAGGTAAATAATCATTCATTTGTATTTTGTAGGATCATTTTGCCAAACACAGTAGAATGTCTATCACTCTTAAATACATTGGTACGTAATCTCATTATCTTCTTCTTTATATGTTCAATTTCTGGGAGAATTAGATCTAACTTAATCAATTTGCAGATCCAACTTACATGATTCGTGCTATTCCTAGCAACGCATCTGAYAATGTGTACTGCACGCTTCTTGCTCAAAGTGCTGTACATGGAGCTATGGCCGGATTCACAGGCTTCACTTGTGGCCTGGTTAATGGACGACACACTTTCATCCCTTTCAATGTAAGTACCTCAAGTTCTTAAGCATTTCATTGTCCTTAGCTTTTACAGGGATCTTATACTTGAGGGACAATGGTATTACCCTGGCAGAAAAGATGAGAACACTGTCCCCCACTCTCAGGCCCCCTTCCCCCTCCCTCTCCCTCCTCCCCAACAAGCACAGAAAAAAAAAAAAAAAAATAAAAAAAGGAAAAAAAGAAAAAAGAAAAGGATTTGCTAGTTGGYAATAGTTTTGAGTTCCACCAGATCTGTCTATGTCCAGCCCAGTTGGTTCTCTGCAGATCCTGTTCTATCAATTTTGGWATTCTTTGAGCTACATATTTTAGTTTTAGTTTGCTGCCTGAATTGGTTAATATATATGGGCATAGCACGAGGCTGGTTTCACCCTATGTTTCTATAAATCTTTTATTTGTATTAAAGGATTTGGAGAAGAATTTGAAGTCCATGATAAATGACCAAATGAATTATTCAGTTCAATGTCATTCTCTTTTTGAACTTTTTAAACGGAGGACTATTTTGTCATTGGCTGGTCCTGGGGAAGCGAACTCTGTTTTTCTTCTGTTAACCGAAGCATGTATAGATAGACTTGGTTTTCTTTCAAGCATAGAGTAAAATGTTCTCTCAGTTGCATGCGCTTAATGAAAGTTAGAGGGAGAAAAGGATGTTATGGTCTTTCTACCTGTATTTCTGATAAAATTTTCAATGTGCAGCGTATCATTGAGCGACAAAACAAGGTTGTGATAACTGACCGGATGTGGGCTCGGCTTCTGTCTTCGACCAACCAGCCAAGCTTCTTGGGTCCTAAAGAAACTAATGATGCCAAAAARGTGGAAACCCCTGAAACCGGGTTGTTAGACGAGGGGGCGAACCATGAAGATGGGAATTCAGGTAATTAAGACACGAGCACTAGCTCTTTTCATGAGTAGCCACTGCAATTGATCTCCCTGCCCTTTACACCGTGATATTTGAGCATAATTTCAGATTAATCGGGTCATGTAGGAAATGATATCAAGGTTTCCGGTCTATTAAGATGCCTCAACTGCGTTCAGTGACATTGTAATTTCTAGAAGTTCTTATGTAGTAGAGATGTAAGCTACAGTCTATTTGTGATCCTTTTGATGCCAGAATCCTTTTTATGGTTTTGGTAATAAAACTGGAAATCCCCTTTTAGAACAGAAGGTTGGATACATGTTTCGTCTTTTGGTAATAAGTTTTTCTCTAAAATTCAAAGTAAAGTTTTGTCATTTCCGTTGTAGGAACTACTTAAATAGACCAGGTAAACCACGTATAGTATAGATTTATAATCTATTTGGGTGGTGTCCTTTAGGTGGGAGTTCTATTCTTAAATCCTCACTATTTTACTACCGAAATATCAATTTTCATTGTTTTAGTTATTAGGTTTTAGGTGGATGTATATGTTACAGAGGTTTTAGTTTGATTTCCATTCAATTCCTTTTGCATGTTGTATCCAGAATGACTGTGGGATGACTTTTATGGTGGACTGGGAACTATATTATTGTGAAGTTTGGCCAAGGTTTTCCACTCGTCTTTGAGAGTGTAGCACATTTATTAAGAAAATAAATAAATTAGTTTGAAATTATTAATGAATTATATTTTTATTTTTATTTTCATGACAAAAGGAAGGCTTTGACTTTGTATGTACAATAGTTGGAATTATTTATTTTTTCATATSTGAAACATGACTTACCTTCAATAAAATAAATTCTAAGGTGTCACTTAAAAAGAGAGGGGGTGGGCAGTGTTTATTAAAGAAAACATGTAAGCTGTAGAAGGGAATAGCTAACCAAAAATTTGTTTAGAAMKTAAGCAATTCATGTTGCTAGTTCGTGCAACGCTCTACCCTGTCAAAAATGATMAAAACTCTACCTTTGATTTCTTTCTATTTGTGGATGACTCAAAGGAGAGAAAAATTCACARTAGCACTATTAAAGCATTAAAACAAATTGTTATAGTTGAGGAATTCAAAGCTTTTGAAATAATTCTTCAAAAGWATCCAATAGATCAGAATTTTCAAAGTTGAAACATCTTTTGCRGACCCTCTTTCAACCTACAAAGAGCAAAGGTGAAACGACTCCAAGTTTATATGTGTATATATAAACACTTCAGTCCGTTAACGTCCAAGTTTATATGTATACACAAACGCCTAAGCTTCATCTTACAATATATTTCTTGAATTGTAATTAAAASAACCAAACATGTCCGTTACATGTYTCTCCAGTGTGCAGTCTCAAAATTAGTGACCCTTCCATCTCACCATGTCCATGTAGTGGGAASGTKTATTTCTTTCTTCAATTATAACCGAAGGATTGGCAAAGATACAACTCAATTGCACAAGAAGTAGCAAAGATATACTGTTCAAAAGAAATGTTTACATTAATCGCGGCCATGTTGTGGGAGGACAACGGTATCCCCAAATACATTTCACGTCAAGAGGAGTGGTGATTTTACATTAATAGTTACCCTAATACACCATAAGTCTTGCAACGCCAACAGCTGCATTCTCAATTGAACAAATTAACCCCTATAAACGCCAGAGGGATCTGCATTTTGAATAATCCATGGATGCTCAAGCAACTTATGCAACGGGAGGCGTTGTGAAGAGTCTTTGACAAGCATCTGCCATCAAACAATTTACAAAACAAAAATAAGGACCTAAATCAGWTCAAAGCATTGAGAGACAGATGTACATATGACAACTGAATTCTGCTGAGAGAAATATGGGTAAACTAAATCAAAGCATTAAGAAACGTTGGTTAGTGAATTCTGCTGAGAAAATCAGACCTGACTAATGAGGTCCTTTGCAGCTGACGAAACAATTGGTTTTGGTGGGAATTTCAGATCCACTTGTATAATCCTGCAAAGATCAAATAAAGAAAGTTCATCTCTAATTGAGTAAAAATCTTAAGACACCATCTTAATCTAGAAATGTTATTAAGCTAAGATCACCTCAACATAGAAACGCATCTACCATATCATTATCCTCCTAGTACCCTTTAGACATTTATTTTAGATGTCCTTGTTGGAAAAAGACRAAAAACCTAAAATGTTCTCAYCRATGTCTTTGATCATGTTTACCTTCTATATGTGTCTGAGTGTTCCTTTGCTTCAAAAGGAGGAACCCCGTAAAGGAATTCATAGCATAGGACACCAAGGCTCCAGATGTCCACATTTGCATCATGCTCCACACTTTCCACTGAAGTTTAGCAATGTGATACGGTCAGTGTTTGTATGAATCACATTTGTTGGCTAGTGTTATTTCACAAGAAATACTGTTAGACAAGTTATTGGCATTTCCTTTGACAGGTTATCACAGAAAAACCTTAYTACAACCTTGTAAGTTGTGCCAAGAATGACAACCTGTGAAGGCCAGAGTTACACCGCATGATCAAGAAGCTAATTTCAGAATGCAACAATTGTTTAAGTGAAACACACTTGGGCAGTGCAAGATATATCTTCATCTGTGTCCATAAAAGCCATTGTAGGTAGTATGATTTCAGTGGAAGGAGTTCTTATGGAGTGGTATATAGATTCCTTTTGACAATTTGGTTCGAAAGTTGCAAGTATTTTGTTTAYAGGCCAGGAGGGCATCAACTTAATGCTGCACTCCAATCAAGATCAGAAACATGACTAKTTCAATGGTGAAAGTGAAATGTGCATACCCATCTCAGGTGGTAGATAATCTAAAGTGCCACACATGGTACGCCTACGATTGAATGTGTGCACTGACCAGCCAAAATCAGCAATCTTAAGTTCACCCTGGAAGATACAGAAAAGATGCATAAGTAACAAGCTTTGCTTTTACTTCAACAAAAAAAGGACAACAATTGGATAATGCAAGTTATCACCTGTGCACCAACCAAAAGGTTCTCTGGTTTAATATCTCTATGTATCACGTGCTTTCCATGACAATATATAAGGGCTCGAGCTAAAGATGCGATGTACTGTTCCATGCCCACGAGCAGAAACCAAAYAGTGAGTTAGTTCCAAATTAGAATTGACAAAAAAGTGAAGAACATCAAATGTGCTATCCACAATGCAAGAAACTAAGAAGATTCAAGATGTGTCTGAACAAATTCTTGTAAACCAAGAATCTACGAAGATTTTTTAAATTCTGACAACCCCTTCTTTTCAAGAACCTAATTTACTGCTTGAGCATGATGCAGGAAACGAGTCCTAAAAGGAATCATTGAGAACTCACAGTAGCTGCACGCCTTTCACTGAAATACTTGCACTTCTGCAGCTCCTTGTAGAGCTCACCCTTGGCAGCGTACTCCAGAATCAAATAAACCCTTTTCTGCAATAATTGTTGCATGTTAGCTGGTTGTTGAGTATTCCTTAAAAAATGGTAATAGACGGTAGCTTCAATTACCTGATCATAAAAGTAGCCATAAAGTCGTAGAATATTAGGATGTCGAAGGTGACTTTGTATCTCAACTTCACGTCGGAGCTGGTGTTCAACCTGAGACTGTTTCAGTTGGCTCTTGAACAACACCTTAAGTGCCACAATATGATTACTCTGTTTCCATTAAAGAGAAACAAATCAATGCACAGTATAGTATAAAAGTGTGTGTTTACAAATATTTTCCGCTTCTATATTATATGTTTTAAATAACCCTAATGTAATGGTAAAACAGTGGGGATGAATACAGGGCAAAAACATCAGGGCWAGGACTTCTGTTTTAGAGAAACAGATAACTGTAACAATACACTTCTAGACTACTTTAATGTAAAAGAATGATGGAGGAAGTTAAAATCTTGAAGAAGTTGTAAGATGAAATGCAAAAGCATATCAAGAGACTGACCCTCTTTTCCCTAGCTAGATATACATGACCAAACTTTCCTCTGCCTAGAGGCTTCCCAATGTCAAAGTCGTTTAAAGTCCACCTCTTTTTCTCAACTGCTGTTGTGCCCTCTGCAGCCTACAAAAATATGAAAATCATAATCCTACACAAGATACAAGAAAACATTCCAGATAATAACATCAAAGAAGACAACAGGCAACCAAGTGCAGAACAACCAAATTTTCAAATAAAACAAAATAAAGTAGTCTTTAATTCCAGATCTTCTCTCATTATTTGAATTGACCAAGAAACCCATCACCAAAGCCAAAAATAGATTTAATATCAAAAGAGAAAAAATATGCTAAATYAGTAAGTTATTGACACACATCTAATCGAGGTTTAACTTTCCTCTAGAATTGCTGCATATAGACCTTATATCTTGAGCAAAGTGAAAATTTGATTCTTGAAGAACACTAGTGAGTTAGATTGTTCAATTATACTGGTTAATTCATCAGGCGAAAAAGATGCCAAACCGTYKTAGCTCGACCTCAAGCATAATACGAGAAACAATTGCATTTCCACTAATACATACGGAGAAAGCAAACAAGCGATTCAGAACGTACAGCCAAAAATCGGAAGAAATACCGACATTTTCTACAAATGTGAAACTAAAAATGCCTAGGTCTACACAATCGGCAACGTTATCAATACACCTTCATTTCTTTATGATATAAGACTCCGACTTGTTCAATAACAGATGTAATCAACCCTAATTCAAAAGGGCGAAAATAATCCCCAAAAAATCACATTTCAGAAAATCACGTACACCAATTGAAGCACAAAAATCCTTCCAGAAAACCTTCTTACCTTCTGGTCTTGCTGCGTCTCTGTGGCGATAGCCATGTGTGATGGGGAGAGAAGAGAGGGACAGAGAGAATGAAACCCTTGCCGTAGAGAAAGAGAGAAGGGGCAACTAGAAATGAATATTTGACGTGATTTTTATTTTTGAATGAGGAGATCTCTAACGGTCATATCTTAGCATGAAGGCCACGTGAGTTCCGCTTTTTAATTTCCTTTTTGTTTTTTCGACTTTAATTTTTAATTAGAGAGGGGAGGAGCGTCACTTGATAGGAACCCAGGGTGCACAGAGGTAAATACCAGCAAGAGGTGGGACCTGATCAATCAATACTACTTACTAGTACAGTTAAAACTAAAATGAWTTAACATCGTGATAATTTGATCGATRTAAGTGGTTCGATATTTTTATTCTTTAAGAGGGTTGATGGTAACAAAATATRCAAAATGAATTTGATATAAATTTTTAATGTTCATACTTTCTGCCACTTTTTAGAATTAAATTTTAATTCTAATAAACAAGTTTYAAAATTATCTGATAATATGATTTAAAATATCTTAATATTTTAAGAGCCTTTTTAAGAAAATCTTAAGTGATAGAATCTCGACTTAACACTTATCATGTCATGCCTCCAAAAGTAAAATATTACTAACTTTTTATTTATGGGACAAAATTAAATCTATTATCTYATATTTTCTTCGCCATCTTTTTGTTATTAACTAATGATTAATATAAATTGACTTCAACCATAAATTTCAAGGAATTTAAAAAGGATAAAAGTGTAGAAATGACAACACTCAAAGTACTGCTAAATTGGTGATCAAACACTCCAACCAAATCCAACATTCAAATTTGGACGTGTATAAATAAATTTTCACYGTTAAAATTTTTTAGCTGCATCTTAAAGTTCAATCTTCAACTTTGAGGGCTCACTACAATTTTATCATATGAGGCCTAAGTGTTTATTTAATTAAGACGATTTGATGATTTTGATTTATCAGTGAATATATCTAGATGTATGAGTTTAATAATTTTTACCTATTAAACAAAATTAATCCTAACATCTCTTCTATTCTTTCAAATAATTATATATATTTAAAAACTTTAAGAACTTAAAAATTTAACAAAAGACAAAATTGCAAGAATGAAAGCATTTAAAATTTTWTTAAATTGATTATAAAAAACTCGAAGGAGATTCAATATTTAAATTTAAATACACAGTGAATTTTCAGTGTTTAGGAACCCAATTACTTTTTAGATTTCAGTCTTTGGATTTGGTGATCAAGTTTTTTWAATCAAACGGAGCCTTATATAAGGAGTCTAACCTGATCAAGAGTTTAATGTCAATTTTGTCCAATTAAAGATATTAAATAATAAGAGTATGGTTTTGGGATAGAGATATATGAATTTAGTCCATTGATTTTATCTATTTAAATAAATTATTAGTTATGACAAATAAATTATTTTTTTCTTTTTATCCCTTTTTGCTTGTTTGCAATTGACATAATTATTGGTTTTTCTTTTTTGGATAAGAAATAGAAAAATTCTCTTTTGGGCTAGTTTTAGAAATATGGTAGGCAAAAAATTGAGAATCAAAGGTCAGAAAAGTGTTTTTGCCCTTTACATTCTAAACTTAGGAGGAGTAGGGTGGAAATGGATTCAGGTGACTCATTAATAAATTCAATTTAATTATTTGGTTCAATGAGTTTAAACTTGCGAGCCAAATAAGGAATACCACGAATCGATATTTTGACTTCATTTAGCTTGTGAGTTGGGCTCATCATTATATAAATATAATATATATAAAAGAAAAGTTGTATATTTTTCTTAATGAAACTTTAATTAAAACTTAAAAAGATTTTATAGATCTTAAAATCTTCTTTTGGGAAAACATTCAAACTTCACTGGTAGAAGATTATGGATTTTCATGGATTTTCATTGGCTTCAGTGTATATTATGTTATGAATATTGTATCTTTTATTAGTTCAAAATGCATGATTTTTTAATATTTTAGTATCTATATTGAACTATAACTATGTATCAGTTTTAGCTTATATGAGCGACTCTGTGGGTTATGTGTGAGTTGAACTTAAACCAATAAAACTTGGCTCAAGTCAACTCAATTTATTTTCAACCCTACTTTGGAGCCAGTTGCTCTGGACGGGTAGCCGCAAGTCATTGGAATAGCCCGTCCAATGTTTATAACCTTTAATTGGCTTTAGATCATTCTAATTCCTCGATGTCCTTTTTTTTTTTGTGACGAAGCAGACCCACTGATCGTATTGGCCTATTACACAAACAATATTCTTCCATGACAACGATACTTCTATAACGACATCGCAATTCACAAAAGATCAGACYTGAAGAAACCTACATTCTTCAGACACGGAAGAAACAAGATACTGGACATTGCTGTTAAATACTCTAAACATTTTGAGAACTTACACACATTTTCTCAAGATCAAGACCCTTGAGTAGTTTCCTCATGAGCCTTATGCTGCAGATACTGTCCATACTCTATAGCCATCTCTTTATATCTCTAGCTGTGCTTGAAATTTTCATTCTTGCATACTCAATTAATTTGTCTGTAGCAGGAGGGGGTTTTCCAGCCACATATGTGTATATCAAAGTTAGGGCTGCAAGTGCAGCCACAAAACAGCAGCTAGAGAACAAGAACCCAACAATGATTAGCACTACCATTGCGAAATTTGGGACGAGAACTGGAATGATCATTAGCAGAAATGGAGAAGACAAGATCAGGGCTATGACTGCCTGAGTTAAGGTGATTGCAGACAAGAATAGCAAAGCAGCACCAATTGCTGTTGCAACCAAGAACCTAATAACTTCAGGTGAGCCTAGAGTTGAGCCATGGACCTTCTGTATCATGGGTTTCTGTTGATCAGACATGGCTGATTTCCAACGGGTTTCCTTGTCTTACCGTGTAGCACAAAGGTAGGTCCCATTGGTTCTTATTATAGCATGAAATAATTTAGCTGAGTCACGAAGACACCTGGAAATCCCTGCTACATCATCCCCTCAGGTAGTGTGAGATGTAAGGTTATATAGAAATTTATGCAACAGAGGTGGTGTTGTGCATGTTGGGCTGTGGGTGGTCGGCGTGATGGTTGTTCAATGGGAATGATAAACGTGCCAAAAGGGTGTGGATGGATCAGTAAAGGCCACACTAGGGGCTGTATATCCGGTAAAGTTCTAAAAGCACTAAATAGTATCACCTTCATCAAGCTAAAAGGCACCAAAACCAGATTCAGCAGAGAGACAGAAATATCARGACAAAGTTAGCAAATCACTCTTAAGATATCCAAGTTCTGCTTAAAGGTTAAGGTGTCATTGCTTCAGACTATTCACTTAAATTTTCATTTCAAAATGAAATCGTAAGAATGACTAGACAAACCAACTTTCCGACTCCCCGCCCCCCTACTTCAATCCCTCGCCCTCTTTTTTCTCCACCAAGGAAAGGAAATGAAGAGAAAAATACAAAAGCAAGAACGTAAAGTCCCCAGTTTGACGGACCTAATACATAAGGAAAGTATTCAATTATGATAAAAAACTTAATTATTATATTTTCAATTAACCTCTATATATTACTACTTTTTTACATGCTCGCAGACCTAATAGTTTGGAAGTGCTTTCTCTAAATTAAGAATTAACTTTTGACACAAACAACAACTCAATGCTACAAAAATAATGTATTTGGTAATCCTGAGAGTGCTTTTATTGAGAGTTACAAAATCGAACTCTTTAAAAARGTACAGGTATGGGAGATTATATAGAAATCATGAGCCCATCTACCTTTGTGCCTTACTTATAACTACAATAACATCTACTACTTAAACCTATATTTTCTTTCTTTCTCGTCCCTAATTAGCTTGAGAGTTGGGAAAAAAGAGAAGAGAAGAGAAGAGAAGAAAAAATAAAGGCTTTCGAGTTGTTTGAAAGTTTAGGAGAGAAAAAAAAGAAAAAGAAATGATTTTTTTTATTGAGAGTTAAAGAGTAATGGAAATAAAAGCTTTTGTTAGGGAAAATTTTACAATTATGCCCTCTATGATTTCAAAGTCAAAAAGAAAAAAATCAAGGAGAAATATCGAAGCTTAAAAAAGCTTTGCCATGGCTGAAAGAACACCAGCGCCCCTTGATCTGGGTTTTTCAAACACCATTCCTCTCGCCACTTATTTCTGATCAATTTTTTAACTAAAATTTTGGTCTSTGATGCGATTTCTATGTTAATATTTGATGCTTCATAGGGAAGAAAATCACACAAACCACCCCCCTTTTGAGCTTCCATGGGGTCAGCTCCTGGAAGTCGAGGATGCGGAGGCTGAGACGATGGAAATGGAGCAGGAGAAATGAGGGAGAAGTGAGGGCCAAAGTAGGGGGGGAAGCCGGTGTGACATGGGACGGGCCACATAAGTATAATATATGTATACACATGTCTGAGAAGTAACATATACACATACATACATACATATATACATACATACATACATGCATATATACATATATATATATATTATAACAATCGAAATATAATTATATGTATATGTATAATTACTAACAATTACACGTACATGTTGATAGTGTTGCATTTTAAACGTTGGACTTTACGAAGTTATTTATTTGGAGATTCCAATGTTTGAAATGCAATATTATAGGTATATTCTTAAAAGCTTCTACATAATCATATTATTTTCATATATGTGTAATTGATTTTTTTGAAATGAACGAAATGCCCTAATAATAAAAAGTGAATTTATATTCGAACTCCACTAAAAGTAGTTTGTTTTAGAAAACGTAAAGTTTTTATGTAAGGAATACAATTTTAAGGAAAAAATTAGAAAAAAAATTTCGTCGACCGTTAATCGACCCTGGGTCGCATCAAAATCAAGTGTGACTCAGGACAACGGCCATGTGAGTATAGCAATTGTATATGCATGCCTGAGAATCAATATATATATATAAAGCAATCGAATTACAATTATAAGTATATATATAATTATTAAGAATTATGTGTATGTTGACAGTGTTGCATTTCAAACGTCGGATTCTCCAAAGGCATTTTGAAGAGTCCAACGTTTGAAATGCAACACTTTGGGCACACTATTAAAAGTTTGTATTATTCATATTATTTTCACGTATGCTTAACTAACTTTTCGAAATGACCTATAAGAAAAGTTAAAATTTTATTTAAAATTCATCCAAAGTAATTTGTTTTACAAAAATAGAGTATATATTTAAGGAAYACAATTTTATGGAAAAAAATTGAAAAAAGAAATTTCTCACCAACCGCCGATTGATCCCAAGTCACAAGCCAAGTCCCCTTCCCGAACCATGTTTGACTCGGGACCAGCTCGTGCAACTTTAATTATATGTACATGCATGCTTGTGAACTAATATATATAAGGTAATCGAAATACTATTATAAGTGCTATGTATAATTACATTTATATATTGACAATGTTACATTTGAAATGTTGGAGTCTTCAAAGCCATTCCTATTGAGAGTCCATCATTTGAAATATAATACTATGGGCATACTATTAAAATTTTGTATATGATCATATTATTTTCAAATATGCGTAACTAATTTTTTGAAATGATTGAAATTCCCCGATAAGAAAAGTTGAATCTTCATTCGAAATCCATCGAAAATAGTTTGTTTTATGAAATTGTAAGGTTTTTATGTAAGGAATATAATTGTAAGAAAATAATTCGAAAAAAATATATTTTTGCCGGCCCCCAATTGACCTTACTCTCCTTTCTAGGGTAAACAAAGTAAAAGTTTTGCATCCTGAGAGTTATTTCTTAACGGACCTCTCAAGGTATGATAAGTTTACGTTGTATGTATGTGTACATTAGATTATCATAAAAAAGCCTTATTTAATAATCATAAAACCGTCGTAATTGTACTTTATTTAGACGTACTCCTGTGAGGGCCAGTGTTGGGTTCAACCGGCTCCCGCCTATGCTGAAAATAACCACTTAACTTAGCCACCCAGTTTAATTCTTTTAAGAAAAAAAAAAATAAAAACTTTTTTATTAAAAAGGACATTATTTTTTGAGTGGTACAATATTTTTGTTATGCTGAAATATTTTTAAGCTACTTTTTAAAGTAGAAAAAATATCCCATAAAGGCTAGTACTTTTTTAGCCAAATGCATATATACTTTTTATAATACTTAATATATGTTAAAATTTCTCATACGATATCACAACGTAAAGTTCTACCGAGCCTGAGGGGTTTCCATTAAAGAGTCCTTACGTACATTTATATTATATTTTCGAGTGTAGTTTTGGCTAGAACCAAGTGTAGCCCTAGCCTTCCCCAATGTTGGAACATTCGGTCCTAAGTAAGCTACCAGCGGTTCCTTTAAGAAAAACAAGAAGAACTTTTTTTAAAATAAGAGGAATGGATGTTTTTAGTATAAAAAATATTTTTATTTGATGAAGCTCCGTTAAAAACTTATTTTTAAGAGGAAAAGAATACCCGTTAAGCAAGGTAAATCTTTTTAGCTAATGCGTATACACTTTTTTTTTACTAGTATATGTTTGCAATCTCATACAGGTTATAAAACAAACGAAAGTTTTGCAACCCTGCGATTTATCCTTACGAAACTCTTTTCAGGGTTTGGCAAAGTCTAGGTTTGTTGTATAGTCGCAATGTATACCATTTAGTTATATCATAAATAATTATCGTGTAAACTAACGAAATAATATATATATTATTTAATATAATATAATTAAATAAATATATAAGTCGTACGAGACATGTTACATGTATTTGTTTTGAAACGTAACCCGGCTAGGATCCTGAATGTTCCAGAGACTCTTTACGTCTGGACTGAACACTGGACCTAGCGAACTGCCAACAGCTAAGAAAAAAAACGTTAAAAAAAGAGTTTTACAAATAAAAAGAAGGTATCTTTAATTGGAAAAACATCTTATTTGATGAAACTCAGTTAAAACTTACTTTTTAAGCGGAAAGAAATATCCCTGTAAAGCAAGTAAATCTTTTTACCCAATCGTATACACTTTTTATCATACTAATATATGTTTAAAAATTCTCATATGGATTATCACAACGTAAAGTTCGTGATCTGAAGAGTTATCCTTACGGAAACCTCTCACCTTTGTAAAGTTTTACGTTGGGATAGCGGTAAAGTTTACATTAATATATATATATATATTTTATGTGTGAATATTATCATTAGAAGGTAACAATATACATACACACACATATAATTAAGAGTCCTTATTTACATTTATATTAATTTGAGCGTAGCTGGCTAGGTACAGTGTAGCCCAAGCCCTCGCCATGGTCAATAATCAATCCTATCAAAGACTCCAACCGTTCTAAAAAAAAGAAAAACAAACCCACTTTTTAACACAAGGAATTAATCTTTTGAGGTGTAAAAAACATTTTATTTAATGAAACTCACTTAAAAGTTACTTTTAAGCGGAAAAAGAATACCCCGTAAAGTTAGTAAATTTTTTTAAACAATGCGTTCACTTTTATTTAATACTAACAAATGTTTGCAAATTTTCATAAGGGTATCACAACATAAAGTTTGTCACCTGAGAGTTATCTTACGGAAACCTCTCAGGTGGCAAAGTTTACGTTGTGATATTTGTTATGTACAAAATTAATATTATCACATACATATATATATATATATCTAAGAATCCTTGCGTACATGTATATATTATGAGCGCACATCACAGAGCCCAGTCTGGCTCAAGGACACGCCGGTCCGGTCACTAAT
>MEJB01000002.1:3212561-3294726 GCA_001752375.1 Rhazya stricta | reverse complement strand
CACTAACCAGACCAAGCAATTAAAGTTATTAACAACAGCACCCTAACAAAGACTACTCCAAACACTAACAGAAAAACAATCATACATTTAAAGCAACCGCAAGAATATACAGAGTGTGCCACGATGGAACACTTAAGCTAGATCACTTCTTTTTTGGCTAAAGCGTGTTCTACGCTTAGGGTGTCATAACCAATCTAACTTTCCTTCTCCTGCCTTTAAAAACAAAAAGGTAGTTTAACTTACCGAATCCACCTAACCTTACGACTATGACGGTGAACTTCCTACTGTATGAAATATTATTCACGATAACAAACCGCTAACTTTATATGTTAATCGAGAACAATCTGGAGAAAATATCAAGTGCCTTAAGAACATCTCTACCTAGTGAGCTAATTAAAGGTAGAATAAATAAGCAGTTAGAGACACGAGTAATTACAAAAAAGTCCGTTTATAACTGAAAATTAAGGTTGAGAAATACAACAACGTCTTTAGCAACTATTAGAACTGGTTCGGACCCCCGGTCTGGATGTCGATGCTTCGGATTAGGTAAACCCTTTACGGAAAATACCCGACCAAGTCCGATAGTCTCCACCTAACCATCATACCTCTCTTTTAGGATCCTAGTCCGAGACTAATACACGTTTCGTTCGCATTCAACTCAAAATTACACATAACGAAAGCGTTTGTTCCCAAGAACGATGAAACGATTTTGACACTTCAAAAGGGAAAAAACAACTTTTTACGACTTTTTACCTGAACATCGTAGATATCACTCTGAAAGACAGAACACTCTACTTATCGTCGAAAATAAAAGAAATTATTTAAACAGACTATACTCAAAGATTTTTAATACGGCTTTAAAGGAGGTAAGGATTAATCTCTTATAGTCACGTTACCGTGCTTGGGGAAGAATAATACAGGTAAATTTAAACGAAATTCAGATAACAAGTGACATCTTAGTACCGTTCACCCAGAAACCCCAGCACTCATACCGTTTAAGTCATACTTCACATCGCAAATAAAGAGAGATATTACGAAATAGCAAAAGAGATAAAAAAGAAACACAGATCTACGTCTGAAAGTGTCAGAAGAGACCTCGATTAGATTCCGGTTTCTTCCAAAGTAGAAGAAGATCAAAGTCCACGTGCGAATTTGAGAAGGAAAGATGGGGAGAGGACTGATCGGATTAGGGCTGTCGTTAAAAAGCAGAGCTGAAAAGGGTTGAAGAAGAAGTGCTTTGCTTCCTTCGTGAGATAGGAAAATGGCCGACTGTCTCTACTGGGAACCTCGAATCACCATTCAGAACAGAAATGACCAAGTAAAAACATGTTGGAAGGCAAAAATCAGTTTTTTTGTTTTCAAAATTAATTCAGAAACATCACACTCTGTAATATCAGTCCCGTTTAAAGCACTAACTGCTGTCCTTTTTCATAAAAATTCATCGTAATTTTTTTAGAAAATGGCGTAAATGATCCTCTCAACTATGTTYTTTTAAAAATATCACTAAATTATTTCTCAAATCATTTTATGAGAMAATTATTTTTGAGTATTGATATATATTCATCACTATGCAATGCGAATCAAAAAAATGACACTTAACAACATGGCACCTTTAATTATAGAATAAAATTATCAAATCAAGACTATTTGAACTAATTAGCAAAGAGATCATTACTCCAAGTAGGTTGGGTTTGTTACGGAAATCGAACTAATTTAACAATTTTGTCATCTAATTAAATATCACGCTTTGTTCGGTAATTTTTATCTAAAGAAAACATCGAATTAAGGAGTGACGAGATATAAATAATTACTCAAAAATAATTATATAATAAAATAATTTTAAAAAAATTAATGATATTTTTTAAATGAACGTAAATAGTTAGATGGCAATTTATATTATTTCTCCTAATTTTTTACATAAAATAAATACAAACATTGAATTTTTTTAAAAATATTTTCGTTATTATATATTTACTTATTTTCAAATAGTAACTCATTGCACAGCTCTACAGGACCCACAACAACACACCTTTGGAACCTTAACTACTCCATTCCTCTCCTGCTATCCTCTCGTCATCGTGTAAACTCTCTTCTTATTGACGGGATTAGAGCTTATTAGATGGGAAATTGATTTTCCATTTAATAATTAGCGTACATTTAGAGAGTTAGGAAAATCGTAATACTTAAATAACATATATATACTATATATATATATATTGGTTAAAATAGATTTGATATCATTAAAACCAAAGGGGGAGCTTACATGGATAGGGATGGGATTGCATGATCCTGTGTCCTGGCCCTGAGAACATTATAAACACGGTTTGAATAATCGAACTCTCAAGAGCAGATTCGAAAGCTAAAAATTACTGTCAAATAGTATCCGACTTCTCCGTAGCCAAAATTGGAGCAAAGCTTTACAAAAGTGCAAAGCCAACCTCCCTCCTTCACAGATTGCATGTTGTGTGCTTTAAGATTAGTTTCTAACCAAGTGGCAATGTCCACCTCCTCAGAGAACCCCTGGATTGGTCAAGGTCCTCGCAACCTTTGCCAAGTGGCCTTTGCCCAGTCACAGTCCCTCTGCGCATGCAGCATAGTTTCCACCGCATGTAGGCAGACGCTACATAAAGGGCTAGGATGCCTATAGGCTTTATCCAAAAGATTCACCATCTTTAGCTTATCCCGACTAGTAACCACCAATGGAGACTCATGTGCATAGGTTCCTGGTGCTTCCTAACGCGCTCCCGGCGCGCTGGTTCTTGTGTTCTCTGAGTAGTTCGTTCTCATATAGATCGCGAATAATAGATATGCCAGACGAAGCCCCTGTCCAAGCTGGTGAATCATCTGCAACACCTGAAGGAAATAACATTTTATTTCATATTTAAAATTATTATAAGAGATCACTAATAATACAATTATTTATATGATATAATTAAACAACTACAATAGCCTCTATATACAATACTTTAGAATATCACAAAGGTTATATTGGTGGATAAGACAAGGCTTAAGGTATTAGAAATGGAGTGAAGATTTATTAATATGAGGTTGAAGAGTTAAAGAAAAACGAAATTGGAATTTTCAGGGTTTTCTAAAAATTGAAAAGACAACTAAACTCTCTTTTAATTGCACAAATCTCTTACAAAGTAGAATAGGTTGGATCTCTTATTCATAAGGTGTGTTGTCAACATAAGAAAAAACCACATAAACTTTGTTTTAGTTGTCATCCTTCAAGAAACATGAATAGCACATTTTCATGATTTCTAACGCATAGAAATATGTTAAGAAATTGCTTGAAATGGACTTGTATTGGGTGTGTAACCTCGACCCAAGTCCCTTCTTCATTTCGACTGCTAACTGGACTGCAAACGAGGGTAAAACGGGAGTGTCACTTCTGCTGCAAGTCCCGTTTGCAACTTTTTACACCAAAAGGGACCTGCAGTGGGCGTGACACGCCCGTCCCAGATCCCTTTCCTCCAATTTCCAGCTATGTGCTATTCTTCTATGCTTTGTGCTTCATCTAATATCAATTATACCAATATAACACAACTTTTTCTAACAACATTTGTCCATACCTAAGCCAGCAAAATCATATCCCACTCACCTTAGTAGGGACAAAAGGGTCGATTCAATGGGTCTTCCAACCCCTACTAGTAAAGCAGTAATCGACCACTCACCATCCAAGCTCACCTTCCACCACATTCACCCCCTCAACACTGATCAAAGGACCACATGGTAACCAACAATCCACCTAAAACCTTGCAACGCAGCCATTTCCAATCACCTTTTCAACTTTCAGCGAAAAATCACGCTTCCCGCACATAACCCTCGCCACATGAGAGAAGGCCCAACCCTCTTATGAGACTCCAAGGGTCGCTTGCATCTCAGCTCCATACTTCGCACYAAGTAACACCACCCGGAGAGTCTCGAGGCGAAGCATACAACGCCAACTCAACTATGCAAGTGCAGCGAGGTTTAGCTCCCTAAGCCATCGTACGCCTGACTCCGCATCTTCCTTAGGTAGACAAAGGGACTGCCAATTCACTCAATGAAGCTTCTGGCCGTTGACGTCTTCGCTCCCAAAGAAACTTCCTCATGATGTTCTCCAAGGACTGAATGATACTGGCGGCAACTAAAAAATATTCGTAGTATAGAATGGAAGAATAGCAAGCATGTGTGAATTAGTAGTAGGCGTGTTGTCATGGATAACACCTTTACCTTCCAACCTGCTAATTTATTATGAACCTTCTCTGTAAGATATGAAAAAGTTTGCTTAGTTGCAAGCTCATGCAGCAATGGAATTTCAAGATACTTGCGAAGATTCTGGGTCAGTGAAATTCCCATATGCCGAGCAAGCCGCCGAGCCTGTCCAGATCGAATRTTGCGAGAGACAAACAACTTAGATTTTGGTAGGCTAACTCGTTGTCTAGAGATTGCACAAACTGTGAGAGCATTGTCTCCATCACCCGTGCCTGCTGTAAAGACGCCTCATTGAACAAAATCAAATCATCTGCAAACGACAATTGCAATAACTTTCGGAGCATTTCTAGACAAATAAATACCCTCACAACTCCCTAACCGGACTAAATCAAAAATCATAAACGACAAAACCTCAAAGCACAAGACAAACAAATAAGGCAAGAGTGGATTACCTTGTCGGGTCCCTGGATGGGTCTAAAACTCTCAAGAGTTTGACCATTTCAAAGGATTGACAAGGAGGTAGAAGTAGTACATTGCATAATAAGGTTAACCATAGGAATAGAAAAACCCACATGAGTAAGTACAGAAAACCCATTCCTCGATCAATAGGCTTTTGCTCAAGCCTATCATCACCACGATCCAACCCATACACCCATTGTTTCTGCACATGGGTGAAGCCGCATCCTGGCATTTACCATAGTTGTCATGTACCTAGCATGCCTGAACGAAGCACCCTAGGCAGCCCCTACCGAACTGAACATCACCCCTTCAAACGTTTTAACAAGTACAATGTTATAATTTCATCAATCGTGCCAAAGCAATAGGGGCGGAATTTAGAAGCGATCTCCGACGATTTGCTTGAATGAGCAACGATGATCCAACATTGAACTTTAACGCACACCTCCTGATAATAAATAATATTGTATATATCAATATTAAATTATAATGATTTGATCGAATCAGATTACTTTTTCGATCTTTTATATATTATTAAGTATAATTTAAAAAATTCACCAATGCAGAAAAAGTATTAATAGTTTAATTAGGTGCATATTACTAATAGTCATAAAAAAAAAAGAAAATTGAGTAAACAAATAAGAAGGTATACAAACGATGCTTCCATAAACCGACAGCGTTTTCAGCAACAAAATCGCAACGACATCACATACAGTACAAACAAATTACAGCGTACCTCAGTAACAAATTTCCCGGTTTAACATAAAATTTGTATCAGCAGCTAAAAGCACAAAACAGTTAACAGATTCCTTGGACCGAAAAACCCCGCCTAAATCTCAGAAACTGGGATGATGATTCAAATAACCTAGTAATTTATTGAATTGAAGGGCTTCAACTCTGGAGTTCGGAACAATGGTAATTCATCTTTCTTTCCGTAAAAGCTTTGATTCTTCAATGTGCACGAATTGTGTTCTGAATTTTTTTTTTTCACTTATTTTCTTCTTGGGGGTTTCAGTTTTCAATTGCAGCAATTAATGATACGGACTCAAAAAGCCAATGGGAACCTCTTGCTCCGACCAAAGAAGCCCAGGTGAAATTCCTTCTATTGTCTGAATATGTACTTGTACATTCGTATCATAAGCACGACTGCAAATTATTGTTTAATGTTTAACTTTTGGGCGTCGTTGTTGTTCTAGTAGTAAGTTTTACGCGTCTAGGCTGAAGAAATTGTTGATTCTTACTTAAATTACTGGTCCAAGCGGCTGCATACGGATATGCTTGATATTTGTACGAGAATGCACTGTGTTACGGCTTACCCAAAATCGGTTGATGGAAGAACGGAGTGAAATAGATTAAATAGAACTCTTATAATGCTCTCTAATTTGGTGCCACGGAAGCTGGAAATTTAGTAACGAAGCTGATACGTGTACGGATGTTCTGCAGAAAGAATGGAAATAGGTTAAGGGCCCTCTGCTTTGCCTGAAAGCATATGGATGAAATTGAAAGAAATGAAATTATTTGCTCTGGTGTTTAGATATTGCATAAGTCTCTATTTATTCTTTGCTCCAATAGATGAACTGATTTGTTTATGTACTTTTTGTCTTTYGACTAGATGCTTATTTGGAAAAAAAATCATTTAACAAAAAATCGCTGCCCCTTTAATTTCGTSTTAAGTTGGTTTGCAACATTTAATGCCCTAAAATAGGGTGCCTTTGTCCAATGTATTGGGAGTGTCAGCATTAGTATTTAAGGATGTGATGAGGAACAAATGTTCGCTTGATTTTAAGCATTGCAAGATCCTAATTGACGTCCAGCTCATTGTTTATTGCACAACCTGAATCATCACAACAACACTATGTTGTCTGGAATTTCGCTTTTCAATGATGTTTCCACAATGTGACTGCCAGGTTAAACTCAAAGGATATGCAACAATTGGAAGAATTTATATGATTGTCTTAATTGATATCTGGAATGTTGAGCTGCTTTTTGTCTTTGAACTGTATATAAAACCTTTTAGCTCTTTGCTTTTTATTTTGAAATTGGCATCTTCGAAAGCTCTCTGGCTTACCTTCCCTATAACATTTGGTGACTTTCATTGGATAGAGCATGTTTTTTGGATACYGAATTTACTCCTACAAGTGTATTAACATTCTATCTTTTTAAAATGCTGAACTTCGTGGTTAGTTACCATCCCAAAACTCATGAAGCATCTCTTTTCTCCCCCCTTCCCCCCCTTTTGTTACTGTTGAATAAGTCTAAATATTATTAATCTTCTTCTGCCTTGAAACAAAGGCTCTGTAAAAGTTTTTTTTTTTTTTTTTTTTTTTTTTTTTGCTTTTGTCAAATCAGAGTTGCATCACGCATCTTTAGCAAAAGTGACTGATTTCTGGTCCATTGTCTTTCTTTGTAACATATCCTGGTCCATTAATTGAGAGGATCAGAGTAGGACAATTCATTAATTGATATTCAATTTCATAAATTTTCTTGCTATAATAAGGAACTATGTTCTTAGGTATTTTATACTGCTACATGTGGTTGATTCTAGCCACCAAAAAATGAGATTTATGACATGAGAGACATGTGAACTGACTAGGAGAGGAAGCATGAAAACAAATATGCTGTGAAACTAATGAATATGGATATATGGTTGGAATTTTGGAGCACATTACATATTTTGGATGAGATCAAAGGAATATACCTTCTGTTGTATATCTAGGGTAGACCAGGGTGCCAGTTAGCTGACAATTAGTCGGTCTACTATAAGTGAAGGTTTATGGACTAGAAAAGTAGTTTGGGCTGTATCTGTGTAGAAGAGTTTTGCTAGAGGCATATTTGCTTTGTTCTTCAAATGGTCTGATTCTTAATTTGTTATTGTCTGAATTAATTTTTGTCCCCTCACTTCAGAAGAGCATAAAGATAACTTAGTTAAAGCGAGTGTGCCCTCTTATTCTTCCTGCTTGGAACACCTTGTCTATGCCTGAATTTTGTCCCTATAGGTACTGATTATTTGTATCTACTGTAGAAACTTTGCTCCTAGAGTGTACTAGGGCAAAGTGAGGATATTAGGCTCTATCTTGCAGATCAGTACTCTTTCATGTTACATTTATTTCCTTGTCTGAGAAGATCCTCAGATTGAATATTTACAAGTTCCAACATGCCTTACGACACTCTTTTCTCATTTTGACCCACCGCCAATTTGCATGCATTAACATCTATTCTACTTCTGTGGCATTGTCTTTTATGGTTCCAGGAATTTCATCTATCGCAAATATATCACGAAGGACTTGCCAAATTGCAAGCTAAAGACTATGAAAAGGCTCGTGAACTGTTAGAGTCCGTCTTAAAAGATCCTCTCGTATCAAATGTTCAGGTATTGCATATTTATTATACCAACTTGAAAATGTATTTTCAGCTTCATCTTGAGTGACTGTTCTCTCCCCTTTTCTTATTGTTTATAGGTGGATGATAATGGTATTGATGGCCATCTTTTACAGCTCAGGTTTGGATCAAAATGAACTTCTGACTTATGTTGCTTAATTTTTTTCATTATGCTTTCTATTTGATATACTCATGCTTCATTTGTTTTTTCACGTTTCTAATATTAACTTTCACTCTGGGTTTGCTTGGGCTTAGTGGAAGGGCCAAGAAAATATGAATTTGAACTGTGCTTCTTAAATTACTTCACTAACTTTCAAGCACCAATACTTTCTCTACCAAATCTGWCACTTGGAATTTTGGGATAATATGAGGAATAGGATTGATGATCTCAGATTCACATATGAAAGCAATGTATATCTAAAACCATTAAAAGCTTCATTCATAATATGATTGTGCTAGTGTTTTCAATAAACCATTTCAGTAATTTATGATCGTGCTAGTATTTTCAGTGAATAGTCAACGAATGCTTTTTACTGTAACATAAGCATTGAACTTCAACAGATTTTTTTATAAAATACTGAAATTTTCTTATTTTACTTATTTCTGTTCATTTAGTGAAAACTCCGAGGAAAAGTTATTCATGAGTGGGTTTTAATAGCAAATACATTTGAGTGGGACCATGGAATCAAGTGGGGACACTTGGGCCTCACCTTTCATACTCTTTCATTTATGTAAATGCATAAGGCACAGATATGGTCATTGGTTGCTCAATGCAAATATTCAAAATACTCATCTCCGTAATTTCTATTGTTATTCCAAAGTTATGCGTGACAATGAGGATTGTTATGTAGCTTTGTTGACTAATTCTTTTGTTTCCCGGTATGTGCTTCTTCTTTTTCCCCTTCTTCTTATAATGATGCTTACTCTTTGGAAATATTATGGGATTAAGTGAGATTATTTTCAATTGCAATCTGATTTTGATAGTTCTTTGAAGCAGCATTTATTTGAATGCCTATCTGTGTGAGTTTAATCAGAAATTGTATTTTTTGATGCTCTTCCAAGAGGTTACTTTACAACTTCAGACATTCTCTAACTTGTACTAGTTATTCTGGATGATAAAAAACTAGTCAATTAGGAATAGATTATCTTCTTGTAACGCTGCTGTCAATGACAGTTATGGATGCTAACCATGTGCAGATTTTTAGTGCTCAAGAACCTTGCCAGTCTTTTCCTCCAACAAGGTTCAATGTTTCATGAGAATGCTTTAAGGTGCTATCTCCAAGCTGTTGAGATTGATACCAAAGATTCTGTGGTCTGGAACCAACTGGGAACTTTATCCTGCTCAATGGGGCTTCTAAGCATATCTCGTTGGGCTTTTGAACAAGGATTATGTTGCAGCCCCAATAACTGTAAGCATTTTATCTGTTATTTCAGGGAGATATATTTTCTGTGTAGTCTCTTCTTATTAATAGGATGTCCATCCTGCACCATCCTCAGTTACATGAGCCAATTTGATACTCATTTACGTCTATCTGTAGACTATTGCTGTGAAGTCATTATTTTGCTGATCTTTGGCAACATAACATATAGGGAATTGCATGGAGAAACTTTTGGAAGTTCTTATTGCCATTGGTGATGAGGTTGCCTGTGTTTCTGTTGCGGAGCTAATTTTGAGGCATTGGCCATCCCATTCTCGTGCTTTGCATGTCAAACGTACCATTGAAGAGTCTGAACCMATCCCATTTGCTCCAAGAGGTATAGATAAATTGGAACCTMAACATGTAAGGCTGAAATTCCCAGAGAAGAGAAAATCAACAAACAATGATCTAATTGATGGTGTTCCAACAAAAAGGTTGAAGCAGAATATAGAAGCTAACCTTCCAGAAACATCATGGACTGCTCTTGCTGGTGTGCTCCTTCAAATCTTGACTCCATTGGTTTCAGCTAGTCCTGAACTGGAAACAGAGAAGTTCAGATCTGGAGATGTTAGCATAATCATACAGTTACCTCACACTTCAGGAAATGTTGTGGGGACTATGGAACACAAAGGATCTGTGTTCAGATCTGATGATGAGATTGTGTCTGTCGATAACTGTAACATCAAGAAAAATAATCTTAATAAAGAAAAGGAAGCAATTACGTCAGAAGAACAACCTCAAGAAAGGCGAAGTAGTCGTCTTGAGAGGCTGAGGAGTCGTAAACCAGGCAGAGAAGATTCGGATTATGCTGTTACAAAGGATGTAGCTAAACTCATAATGCAATTTCTAAAACCTTTTAGTGCTGGGGGAGGAGGAAATTGTATTTATGAGACTGATTCTAGCTCTCCATTTCACTATGGTGAGGCTATGGCAAGGTCACCAGATTCAGAGCGTAGCGATGTCATCAGATTTGTCCAGAAAACTTCAAAAAATTATGGCGCTTATCACGTGGGTTACTTGCTTTTGGAAGAGGTTGCCAAGAGAGGCATTTCTTATCAGGATTCCAATGTCAAACTTCTTGACCTGGAAAAGTTCACAAGGCTATGGGGGCACGAAAGAACTCCCTTATGCAGTCTTTTCCTTGCTGAGCTATATTATGACTTCGGGATATGCTCTTCAGGCACTGTTATTTCTGACTTCGTGTCGGAGGCCTCATATCATCTTTGTAAAGTTATTGAAGCTGTAGCTCTTGAGTGTCCATTCCAAGATCTTGTGGTGGCTGCGAATAATAAGTTCTCCGGGAAAGAGAGTTCTTCTGCCTCTTGTCAAATTTCGCAGGGCAACAGTTTTCCATTAAGCAACGATGATCCCTTTTGGGCACGTTTTTTCTGGCTGAGTGGACGACTCTCAATCATGGATGGTGACAAGGCAAAAGCTCGAGATGAGTTCTCTGTTTCATATTCCCTTTTGATGAAAAAAGAAAATAAGAATGATTCTACTGTTTCTATTTGCTTGCCACACTGCAAAGCTATGAAAAAGCTAACTGTTGATAGAATTCAGCATGAAATTAATCTATTGGAGGTTGATTTTCTGTTGAAGAAGACCATACCTGAAATGATGGGGAAGAACATGTATTCAGAATGTGCAAATATTCTTGTTCCACTTTTATTCTCATCGAAAGATGTTCATCTTGACTTTATGAATAGTGCTGGCATAGAAGAACAATTTACTTCAGTTGAGCTATCTGCTTTAGATGTTTTGATTAGAGCATGTGAAGAAGTACAGTCAATGGACACTGAAGTCTATTTAAATTGTCACAAAAGGAAACTACAGATGCTCATAACTGCAGCTGGCCTTGGAGACTATACTGATTCTAATAAAAGAGAAGGTCTAAAAGTTTTGTCTGCTTCTGAAACAGAACCAAAAGATAACTCATGCAAACATTGGAATCACATGGTTGCTGAAGAAGTCAAGGCAATTTCTGAATGTGCATTACGGATGAAGAACAATATCTTTTCTGCACAGCAGGTGAATCAATTAATGCTTGATTTCTTCTTCTGACCTTTTATATAGATCTCCTGAATAAAAAGTAACTGAGGTGCCCCCATCCCCAAGACCATGTGTTATCATCCATTGAGTCACTAAATTTTGTTGCTATGTTTGATGCTTTCTTCGCTTCCAGAATGGAATTCTTGTTCAAGCAACAGTTATTGGTGATATTCAGTCTTTACTGCTGGCACTTATGTGCAATATTGCAAACACATGCTTTTCTAAGAAGTCATCTGGGCTTGGGATCTCAGATCATGATGATCAAGGTGAACGATGCAACTTTATAGATGCAGCTATTGCATTCTGTAGACTTCAACAGTTGAATCCTAATATTCCCATCAAAACTCAAGTGAGACCTATTTCCTACTACTAAGTATTTGAGCTCTTTTATTTCAATTTTTTAGGCATGCATTCTTTTTCTACCATAATCTCATTAGACTCTAAATATCTCTGATTATATCAGGTGGAGTTGATCGTGGCAATGCATGACATGCTTGCTGAGTTTGGGCTCTGCTGTGCTCATGGAAGTAACGACAAGGAGGAAGGAACATTTCTAAAGCTTGCAATTAAGCACCTACTGGCCTTGCATATGAAGCTTCGATCTAATTTTCAAACCCTAAACAAGGGACCAGAAAAGTTTATATCTGGTCAGCACTCTTTGCATGAAAATAGTGTCAAAAGGTCTGAGCAGATTTCCCACGTTATTAATGTTGAAGGTTCTGTTAATGAACCAAAATTCGATATGCTGAATGCAGAAGTCGCCCTAGACAGATCCTGTGGAGAGAAGGATGATGTTGGCAGGATGAGTTTGGAAAGCATTTCCACTCAAAATGGTCTAGAGAAAGAGAAAAAAGGAGTAGAATGTGAGAAAGATGTCAGTGACAAGCCTAATTGCACTTTCAATGACAAAGAGAAAGAAAAAGTAAACTCACAACCTGTTGAATCTGCAAAGGACATGACAGAGGATGAAAGAGAAGAACTTGAGCTTGGAATTGATAATGCATTGGATCAGTGCTTTTATTGTTTGTACGGTCTGAATCTCAGATCTGACTCATCTTATGAAGATGATCTAGCCATGCACAAAAACACAAGCCGTGGTGATTATCAAACAAAGGAACAATGTGCTGATGTTTTCCAGTACATACTTCCCTATGCTAAAGCTTCATCTGTGAGTAGGCATTAACATATTTCCCACTCTTTTCCTGTTCCCTTCATTTATTAAGGCCKTACTGTGCATTCTTATTAGTGCCTTACTTTARTACATCAATCTTTTGCCCTAATACATTGATCTGTCAGAGAACTGGGCTTATAAAACTTCGAAGAGTGCTAAGAGCTATACGCAAACACTTCCCTCAACCGCCTGATCATGTTTTAGTGGGAAATGCAATAGATAAGTTCTTAGATGATCCAGATTTATGTGAAGATAAATTGTCAGAAGAAGCTGGATCTGATGGCTTTATGGATTCCATGTTAAAGATAGTATTTTCTGATCCTGGAGGCCTCAAGCAACAGCAAGCATCATCAGCAAGAAGGTATCACTGGTGCAATAATTATTAATTTTAAACTGCATGGACCAGGAATCTCAGCTCATGTAGTCAATCCCAAATATGTTCGGAATTTAAYTTGTCGAATTGCAGAGATTATATCCTCAATTTGATGGTCTTTTTTTCTTTTTGTTTTGGAAAGTAATTTCTTTTATCCCTTCAAATTCTGGGAGTAAACTGAATAGCATGTTACCTAAATGCAGCTCTGAACCRTATCTTGACGTGTATTGCAACTTGTATTACTTTCTTGCTTTGTCTGAGGAAATTAGTGCAACCGATAAATGGGCTGGCTTTGTCTTAACTAAGGATGGGGAGGAATTTGTGGAGCAAAATGCTAAGCTCTTTAAGTATGACTTACTRTACAACCCTCTACGCTTTGAAAGTTGGCAGCGGCTGGCAAATATATATGATGAGGTAACTTTCAGGTTAAAAGATATAATTTAAGCTAAAAGCCACTTATGYTCTTCCTTGATTCTTCCACTTAATATTCTTTGGAAAGCAGGAGGTGGACTTGCTACTAAATGATGGCAGTAARCAAATAAAYGTTTTGGGCTGGAGGAAGAATGCTACTCTACCTCAGAGAGTTGAGGCAAGTAGAAGGAGGAGTAGGCGGTGCTTATTGATGACTTTGGCTCTTGCAAAGACAGCAATTCAACAGGTTTTTCTCGCATTCAAGAAGTGYTGTTGAAATATTTGGTGAATTGGTTTCTCAGATATGCTACGCTTGGATATGGATGATCAAGAGGAGCAGATATTTTTCTGCTGCATATCTTTTCATAATATGTTTCAGGAACTTAGCTTGTTTATCTCATATTATGAGGGTTAATATTTCACAATGTTTTCCTTTACTTTGTGATTGCCTAGATGATGAAAGAGGTTGCGTGGAAACAACGAATATTTCAAGATTTTTTGTTGATTGTTTAGATCAGTGGTCTAATAGTCCAACTTTGTAGATTTGTAGAATACATATGTTAGGCTTATCCAGGATGCAATTTGCTTGGAGTATTGCTTGGTGATGGTAGCATGATTTAATGATCCAAGATATTTAAGCTTGTCCTTCTTAGATTGCCTCTCTTAGTTGCTCACATTGTTACTCGTATTAAGCTACTGTTTTGACTTCTGTTGGTTTTAGGGTGAGATACACGAGTTACTGGCATTAGTGTACTATGATGGTCTCCAAAATGTGGTACCATTTTATGATCAGAGATCTATCATTCCCTCGAAGGATGCTATGTGGATGATGTTCTGTCAGAATTCAATGAGACATTTCGAGAAGGCATTTGAACATAAGTATTACCAACCACTCTCAAGCTCATAATTTATTTATGCAACTTCATCTTATGAACCAGGCCCTTAAATAGGGAAATTCCTATCTTCAGGGAAGATTGGTCACATGCATATTATCTGGGGAAACTCTGTGAGAAGCTTGGCTACTCACATGACGTATCCTTTTCATATTATGCTAAGGCTATCGCTTTGAATCCATCAGCTGTGGATCCCTTCTACAGGATGCATGCTTCACGGCTAAAGTTGCTCTTCTCATGTGGGAAGGAAAATCAAGAGGCACTGAAGGTATTTATCTGCCAAATCTTACCTCATCTGCTTTACCCCTTTGACAATTATATTAACTCCTATTCTTTCCCTCTGCCTCTAATTTAGCATGCTATTTTCATAACTGTATATACATCTAAACATGAAATAATGAAATGTGATTACCCATTTACACAGAAACCCCAGAAATATTGACAGAAACAGATAAGAATACGTAGGCATAAGATGCAGAAACGCTCTTAATTTCTATACGAGGTCTTTGTTGCATATTGTTTCCCTTTGTTGCTTGATCATTAAAATGTTCATTCATGCACTTTAGCTGGTTGATATCAATTCTGAGCAGTTCTTACTGTTGGTTAGGTAGTTGCAACACATTCTTTTACTGAATCAACAAGGGAAAGTGTCATGAGTACTTTTGGTATTGTTTCTGCTGAAATTTCTGAGTCATCAATGCATGTTGAGAAAATGAGCCCTGATGGAAACTCTGATAATGAATTGCTGGATTCCACGAAGTTTGAAGAGGTGTGGGACATGCTTTACACTGATTGCCTTTCTGCCCTAGAAATTTGTGTGGAAGGAGACCTTAAGCACTTTCACAAAGCCAGATATATGCTTGCTCAAGGACTGTACAGAAAAGGTGGAAGCTGGGATGTAGAGAAGGCAAAGGAGGAACTCTCTTTCTGCTTTAAGTCATCACGTTCTTCATTTACAATAAACATGTGGGAGATTGACAGTATGGTCAAGAAAGGGAGGTACATATTTTAAATCAAGATTCTTTTCTCTAGCTAATGCTAAAATCTGTTTTCTACGAGATGCTTTTAGCATATTTTACATAAACAGAGATATGCATCTCTTCCGTCCCCCTTCACCMAGTTCCTTCCCTAAGTTCAAGCTGATCATGTCTGAACAAGTTGGCAGCACAAGATATACAAGGGAATGATGCATCACTTATTTCTATCAGTGTTGAAAGTCTATGATATCTTTTTTTGAGTARATAGCTGAGTCCTCTTCTTGCCTTTATCACTAGCAACCTCCAATTGAGTTTTCTTGGTATGTATTACAGGCGCAAAACTCCAGGTGTTTCAGGGAACAGAAGAGCTCTGGAAGTTAACTTACCGGAAAGTTCTAGGAAATTTATTACTTGCATCCGGAAATATATACTGTTCTATCTGAAGTTGTTAGAGGAGACTGGAGATATCTCTACCCTGGACCGGGCTTATATTTCTCTTCGGGCAGATAAAAGGGTAATACTATTTAATGATCTGGAATATTTACTTATTTTTCTTTAGCATGATAGTCATTCAATGTATAGAAGTCTCTTGGGTGCTGGCCTTAAAATATCATTTACAAAGAACAACTGCATTTCTTTGTTGCGTGCTGAACCTCTTTGAACAATATTGCTTATTTATAAAATAAGATTGACTGCATGAAGCTTATGATTCCTCACTTCTTGAATGTACTGGCCTGCATGAAATATGTATTCATACTGCGTCCTATTACTTTATTTCAGACATATGAATCCTCACTTTTGGAATGCACTGAACTGTGTGAAACGTTTATAACTTTTCATACCTCATCTTCTCATTAAACTCAAATGCCTCTTGATTATTATTAATATTGTTTCTGAATGGAATTTACTTGAGCTGAACCTCAAAAATTTATTGATTAGCCTAGTTTGAAAATCCTTCTTGATAACAATTCCTGCAGAATGCTGAAAATCCTTTGAGATATAATTAAATGATCATTATGCTGGATTTTGGTTCCATGATATTAGCGTTACTCAAGTATTACCAAAGCTGCCCAAAAGTAGGACAAGCTTTATGAAGTTTTTCGCTTAGGACTGCTTTATTATCTTAATGAATCTTACAGCTGTGTTATCTCGGACTTGCAATAAGTGGAGTTCTGTGGCATTATATTACACTTCTATAAATAATACAAGATATATTATCAAGTTCAGTTACACTTTWCTGGCGTTGTTCAGAAAGTATATCTACACTTCTGGTTCAAATATAGTTCATTATAGAAAAAAGAAAGAAGGCTTATATGTATGCATGTCATTTTAAGTATTAGTATTAAAACTAATTCTTCACTAAATTTCAATATGAAAAGATTCTTAATTTTTTCCATACCCATGTAAGTTCAGCTTTAATAAACTCATCACTTTTAAAGTTATGTTTCTGTTTTGTGTTTCTTTTTCGTTCTTTCTTTTTTTATTATTTTATGGTGCTGCATATATGACAATTAAAATGGTTAAGATGCACATATGTCACACACTTTGTAGTATCACCTTCCATCATCGGTAGAAACTCCGCATGAGTAATGCTTCAAAATTAGTTAGTAGAGATCATTAAGAGCTTAAAATATACTGTGGTTTTGTGGCATAAACCGGGATGAAATAAAATGGATGCATCTATGTAGTCATGCTTGAAAGTGTACAATGAGATACATGAGCAGCAAAGGGTGACGATTTGTGGTATATGATATACCATCTTCCTTGATCTTTTACCATTATCTGATAGATTCTTAATTTGACTACCAATCCATTTTCCTTCCTCCTTTTCTCATAGCTCGAGAAATTGAACATAGCCTATGGACTGATCTTTGTAGAAAGTAATACAAACTTCATCTTTGATGAATTGGCATCATTTTCCTTAATTTAAGTCAAGCAACAGCTGAATTTTCATAGGAATTTCAACAGTAGTTATAATATGTCTTATTGGTGTAGAAGTACTTTAGCCTGTTATATGATGAGTAGAAAGTTGACCTGATTAAATTGTCAATCCAGTTCTCTTTGTGCCTTGAAGACATTGTCCCTGTGGTGCTTGGAAGGTATATCAAGACCTTAATTTTGTGCGTTCGTCAATCTGAAAATGACGCTGGTGCTGCCAGTAGTGCTATTGTGCATCTTCTGGAGAAAATATTTTCTTTGTTCCTGGAACAGGTGAACTTATGGTCTGATATATGCAGCTTGCCAGAAATTAGGACTCCAGAATTGACAGAAAGCTGCTTGTATGCGTAAGTTCTGAATCCTGTATAGCAGTTCAATCTTMCAGTTGTATGCTGTATTTAACTATCATTATTTGCATGTTCAATGTTATAGAAGTTTTAAATGGCCTTTTCTTCTAGTTCTTATCATTTGTATTTTGTAAACTTAAATCAAGCCAACGGGCCTTATCCTAACATGTATSTTTCTTGATCTTTTTGCAGATATCTCTATCAATATATCCAGTTGCTAGAGACGAGTGTCAAAGTAGAAGTACTTGAAGGCATAAATGAGAAAATAAGAAAGCGCTTGAAGAACCCAAAGTTGTCTAATAGTAATTGTGCCAAAGTTTACAAAAATGTTTCTGTTGCTTGGTGTCGATCTCTTGTAATTAGCATGGCTTTGATTACACCATTGCATTCAAGACTTTCTAGTGAGATCCAAGATCCAGGTCTGGTAGGTAGTGGATTAGAAAACACACAATTGCTGTGCGTAGATCTCCAATCAGATGAATTATGGAGCTCATCATCCGAGGACCAAGACCACCTGAAGAGCCTTGAAGTAAAATGGAATCCTTCCCTATCTAAGATCAAGAATGTGATAATTAAGAGAGCTTCGGATGAAGACTTGGAAACTGCTGCTGTTTTGCTTAGATCTTCTTACAATTTCTACAAGGACACCTCTTGTGCATTACTCCCATCAGGTATAAACCTATATATGGTGCCAGCACAGTTAGCTACAGAAACATATATCCAGCCTGGTATAGATGGTGTYGATATACTTGACATGAATACCTCGAGGAAGCTACTCTTGTGGGCCTACACACTTTTGCATGGCTATTGCCCAAGCCTCTCCGTTGTCATCAARTATTGTGAAGAAAATGCAAAGGTATGCAACTAAATGTTTAATATTTTCTTCATAATTCAGTTGGGAATTGATGCACCAATTTGCTGAACTTACAATACTTTCAATTTCAATCATTGACCTATATTACAGTTAAAAATGAAAAAAGGGGCTGGGACTTCATCGATACCTTCGACTACAAACTCGCCATCAGTCATGGCTTCTACCACAGGTAACCTTATAACCATATTTTCGCTGGATCTCAACAAATAGTATAAACCCCCCACCCCCACCGGCCGACACCCAAAAAAAAAAAAAAAAAAAAAAAAAAAAAGAAAAAGAAGCATGTCGATGAGCCTAACCGTGAAATATTTATAACTGCATTGTAGGTGGTGTAAAAGAAGGTATAGGAAAAAGCAATGACTYTGATGCCTCCACTACAGTCTCAGTGGCTGCAACTTCTTTGTCTGAAACTGATGGTGCACGGAAGATGACATTTGCAACTTCACCTGAAACAGGAAATACACAAAATGTTGTATCTGGTGCTTCACTTGAAACCGAGGGGGCACGTAGTTTATCTATACCAGAAACAGAGATCGCATGCAGCATATCATCGCTTGGAAGTGGGAGCACAAATTGGGCGACTGTTATATCATCCAATGAGAGCCATATTACCGCAAAAGCTATCATAGACCTGAATCAGTCCAGTGACCMTCCTGAAGAGAGCAACACGGTTGCACACAGAGGTGCTGCTCCTAGCAATGTCTGAATTAACTATGTCAAGTTGGGAAAAAAATGTAATTGTTTTTTCATTTAAGAATCCTTCTCTCCAGAAGTTTGTTTGCTCATTTTCCAAAAAATTTTGGATGCAGAATAATTAGGGCAAACAATTTACTGGACGTCTCATATATATATATATATATCATTCAAATTTAAGATCAAAAAAATTATATTTTCATTCCTAGAAAAACCAAAAACAAGAAATCTTGATCTAATTAAAACTTTTTTATGTATAAAAATATTATAGATAATATTATGTRTAGTAAAACTTTCTATTTACATAATCTCCAAAAGAATCCKWGGATTAGGAACATCTCCATGAAAACGGCCRCAAAAAATAGTACTTTCAAATATAAAGATAAAGCATGYTATAAATGTCATAAAAAATAATATACTTCTATRTATTGCAGATTTAATTAAAAAAACCACGAATTACAAATAGAAGAAGAAGAACTAGAAAAAATTTGAAATCTTTTTATGCGAARTATATAATCTAAAACTCCTCTCTCTTTAGATTCCTCCTCAAAAATGCATTACAAATAGATGAAAATGAACACGTTAATTCATCTCCTGATTCAGATAGTAATTTAGAGATCATATTTTAATCATTATCTGTACATATTATTAGATTTTTTTTTTACTACCGATTTTCTCAAGTCTTTCTCAGTTATAACAATACACGGAGAAGACATTTTATAAATCCTCTCCAAAATTCCTATTTAGAAATCCCTAGAATAGTTTTGAAAGATTATAAAATCATTGAGCTAAAAACATACCTGTATTAGAAGTACAAGTTTCAGAATAACCCTACACTTGACAAAAAGGAAACCTCGTTTGCATATGTGGGCAAGCTTAACTTTGTGGGGCAATTATTCACCAGCTGTTGCATTTGCAATTTTGGGCTTCATAGCGGGTTTTTGAAAGTCTTAGTACTTGGGATCCAAAGTGGGTTTCTTAAGGCCATGAAGAATAAAGAAGAATAAGGACTGGTTTCTCATTAAGCTAAAACAAGTAGACCAATCAGTTATTTCCTAATTTTAGGGGTGAAAACTTTTGTCTCTTTCCTTTGCTCTATCCCGGGCACCCTAATCRGATCAAACAACCTCTCTGTTCTTAGTCTGCGGAAATGGGGAGTAGAGCTATGTTTATGCTCCATTCATCAACAATTCCTAAGGATATTTTCTTCAATTTGAGGAAAAGTAGTTTTCCAATGGTGAAAAGGGCTCAACAACACAGCAAGAAGCAGACAACCCGAAAYTACTCAGCAGAAAAGTCCAGTCTCGAGCCTCCTGATGTTCCTCGTCTGGCTGAAACTGCTCGTATTTCTCTCACCCCAGATGAAGTATTGCTATTTCCCATATTCCCTTTTCATGTACATGTACACGTAGATATGTTTAGTGTGTTTTTGATATGGTAWGGACAAATTCGTGTTTCTTGATTTTTATGGTTTTCTTGGTTTTTTTTCTTTTCTTTACAGGTGCAAGAATTTTCTCCGAAGATTAGGAAAGTGGTAGACTGGTATGTATCTCTCATGTCATATGTGATAGATTTTATATGAAGAATGTATAGTACAGTTGTGCCTAATGGACTGTTCTGAGTTGAATTATAGTGGTGTTATTATCTATCTTTGCACAAGAAAGCTATGTTAAAAAGTTTGTGTTTTTCCTTTTCACATCTATTGAACCAGACTGGCGAATAGGTTCAGTTTTCTCTAAACTTCTCGGGTAAGTTGGTTGCTACTTGTGAAAATTCAGATGAGTGTTTCTATATTATGAAGAAAATAAATAATTTGATTAGTGCATATATTTACAAAATTTTAACTGGTAGCTTTTGTTAAAATAATGAATTGCTGCTAATTTTGATCTTGAAATTGGTGGACTTTTTTTTTTTTTTTTTTTTTTACTACTCATGCATAGAGTACTGGGATACTGCAAAGAGCAACCCAGGGAAGGCGGTTTTATTTTGGGGYGGAGATAATAAATATTAAAATGTAATTGGAGTTTGTTAGCACCAAAATCTCAATCTCATTAGCTTAAAATGCAACCCAGGAGTCATCCTGGTCCTATTTGGGACTGCTTTCTTGATGTGCCTTGGCTAACAAAATTTATCAAGAAAATGCAAGTTGGATATATCATAGTGATCTCAACTTTTTTATYGTTATTGATTTAAACTTCATATAATGAGAGTCATTCGTGTTATCTCTGAGTACTTTGTATATATTTCTACTTGAGCTGTGGTAGAAAGAAATGTACGTCTAGTCTACTACATTCAATTAATATTTATCAAATTCTGGTTTGGCACCAAGTTTGCTTCATAAATCCTATAGTGGTCTAGAAATATATGTTAGTTAATCTTTTCATCTTGTGGCATGTGAGCTGCTGAACAATTCTAAATATGGGAGTTATGGCCGTTGGGTTGATTGGTTGAGATATATAACTTAGTCTATTTAGTAGAATGAGCAAATAAATCTTCAATTCCAGGCCCAAAAGGTTGAACTTACATTTCTGTGATTATATATGTACTAGGTTGCCACGGTAATTCCTTTTGGAATGCTTTATCAAGTACTACTTTACCTGCACCATTTCCAAACAAGGAACTGATCTCGACTATGCCACTGATTTGTTTTTAATGACATTTAAAGTTATTTAATACATGGTGCATGGGTTGATGCAAGTATGTTTTTTTGGCAAGATTAGTCCATTTGGCTCTATGTCTTTTGGCAAGATTAATCCATTTGGCTCTTCTGATATAGATTCAGTTTTTGCATATATTACAAGGCATTTATATTGCATCTACTGCTTATGGAACAGGTTCGGGCAACTTAAAGCAGTTGATCTTCAGAGTATTGAACCAGCCATAAGGGCAGGTGCATGACACGATTCAATCAAAACATCATTTCCTTAGCAAATAGCTATATGGAAAACTTAGAATTTTGACCWTTCTAGTTACGTAGCTGCATTCAACTCCAAGAATTAGGTACGGCCAACCTGCATAAATGATAATAACTAGAGAGGGAGACAATTGGATAAATTTTCAGCCGTTTGTATTTTACTTGAGCATTTTTGTTTGTCTTTCTTCTACTTGATTTACAGAGAAAGTATATTCAWGTAGGTTAGTTTACCACGTTATCACAGTGGAGGTAATAGTATTTGAATCATTTGCTAACATGAAGAAAAATATTACTCTATCAATTTCAAGATATCATTCATAGGATGCAGACGTTCCAAAATGTGGCATGTTTTATTTCCTCATGGATATTGCTTGACCTGAAGAGTGAAGATAGTCGTCAGTTACTGATATCACTTTTTTCTCATGTTTCACATGTTATGCTAGTGAATGAGAGGATGAATAGCTATATACCYAGTATAAGCATGRGCAAGCATTTCCTTAACCTTGAAACTCAAGTATCCGTAAGGTAATAATTTAAAAAACTTTAAATTGCTTCTGCAGATACCGAAGGTGACAATATACGAGACGATCTGCCTGCAACTTTTGAAATGAGGTTGGTTTCATGGATCTTTGGTATCCCTGTTCTTTAATGACAAAAAAATTACTTGATCAATCTAAGTTTGAACAATATTCTTAACAGGGAATCCATAATTAGTGCTATGCCAAGTTACGAAGAGCCTTATATCAAAGTACCAAAAGTCTTAAACAAGGAGTAAAATGCACAGTTGAYGACTTCCTGGAACGTATACCATTCAATGGGGATCTGCWTATCCTCTCATCGGTTTTGTTGACTGTTCACTGATCCTGTATGTTCRTTTAGCACTTTGCACTGATTCATCTCAATGGAATTCCATATATTAAGAACAAGTGAAACAGGCCGATCATTAAATGTGAACATTCATCGATAAACATGAAACTCATACTTCAGTACACCCAGATCAGCTTCAATGGGTTGAGGTGGTACAACCCATCTAGGTTACTGGGAAAACGATTGAAGCAGAAATTCTCAGTTGGCAATTACGTGCAGCAGGTATTAWTAAGCTCGAGATCGATCTCCATCCGAAATTCTGCATTTTGCACACCTATGACGAGGTTCGGCTTAATCAGGGTATTATCAGGGTAGAAAAGAATAAACTCAAATTTGGTACTTCACTACGAAAAGCGGTAGTTCAAGTTATTTTCTTATTTTAAAACAATACTTTTGCCTGAATGAAAATTTTGACACTTGAAACGGGGAAATGTGGCGTCTAGCTCGACATGAAATGCCCAGAATCTAGGACAATTTAGTGTTGGTCACCAAACACTAAAGAAAACCACACTTATCACATCATCCCAGCAATCAAAATGGATATTTGAAGGTCTTTTGAATTCGACATAAATAATCAAAACAAATACAGATGTAGGAATGAGGTTACAATATATGTGGCTCTCGGAACCACAAAAATCAGTTGCTAAGGTCACATGGGATAACCAAAAGAATACCATGATACAAGATTGTCATGTAATATTGAGTATATCCTTGTATATATACATCACACAAACTCTACCCGCCCATCACAAATTCCAAGCTTCTGTCCTCTATCCCTTTATCTATCTACTCCATTTCTAGTTTTTGCCTTTACTTATGGATATCTTTCTACTCCTATGTTAATTATCCTACTCTCTACAGGAGCACCAAAAAGTGTACTAAAGACTAACCCAACCAAAAATGAGGGGTGTTAGTATGAAGATATCGGTTGACAAAAATCACGATTGCCAGAATAATTCAAAGTCAGCACTGTACAACGAGCGATCTTGAATCTCCAAGTTTGCAACATGCCAGTTTACCAGCCGTGATTGAAGGCATTTGCATAAAACCAGAGCAAAAGGAAAAATCCACCATTCACTTTCATCCCTGCAGCATATATAGGGGACACGAGAGAAAATCAGTCGGCAGCTTCAAGAAGAATGTAAATTATCGCATGCTAAAGTTCAGTAAAGAAAAAATAAAAGTCTAAAGTTTGATCTCACATGTTCCATGGCTGAAAATAAGGGAGCCTTCTACTTGGCTGGCTGCTGTAGTGGATGTAACCACAAATGAATGCAACAACCTGGTAAGAGTATAATTGTGTCAAATTACATCTAACAAGGTAATATTAAACATCTTAGCATGGAGAGTAAAACACAAAAGACTAGGCAGACTTGACGACTCTTTCACTGTAGTGGCTATAGTGGAAAGCAAGCCCATTCAGTATTTATCCTTTCTTAAGCAAGAGGGAACAAATGAGGGAGGCAAAATTACAAACTACAATGAGAAAAAGTTGTGGAAGAAAGTAGAGAAGATAATAACGAAATGGGGAAAATGTAAGAAAATGATAAATAAGATAGTAGGACAATGATATACTGTACTAAGTATCTTTGGTCACGCATTCACCAAAAGAACCAACTTACCACATTTATAAGGGATGTGACATTCCACAAGGCATACACACGTGCAAGACCAGCAGAACGTCTTGGTCCATGGCTGAAAAGAGCATTGATTCCAGCGGGGAATGGAAGTAAGATCCCCAGCGGTAGAATAAACAAAAAGAGGAAGACATCTGCCAAGGAAACTGAATACAACTGAAGCATTGTGAGCAAAACTAAGCTAAAATCCCCTAGAAGTAGCATTGAGATGACCAAACCAACAAGATCCTGCATAAAAATARAAAGCACATTTAGAAATGAGCAACTTCCCAATCTTTCTCTGAATACCAGCAACGGCCCCCAGACGGACATAATTGAGAAATGAACCTATAGTAATTCATGCATGTGCATACACACACACATACACCAAGGGGAAAAGATAAGGAAATAAGGGAGTGTATACCTGGTGGCCAACAGGTTTAGTGTTATGAATAAGAAAAGAAAGGGCAAAAAGTACATCCCTTCGCTCCTCAAGCGTCCTTAAACTGTTAATATCCAAAATCCCACCATGAATCTTCCGATTCAAGTTGTTCTCCGCATTTCTCTGGGTCCGGTTTAAGAATGTATCTTGAATCCAAAGATTAGGCGGATTTTCTCTGTGAATATTGCCAACACTGCAAGAGCAAAGAGAAGACAGAGGAAGGGTAATTATCTTATCTTGTTCACAATTATTGAATCTTGGGTCGTATGAATACAAATAATACAAGGGAGCTTCAAAATAAAAAAAGACAGTCCTCCATGGCAATTGTTACAAAGTGACCAGAGATGACAACAAGCTGTACAGGTGATCTGAGTGTTAAAAATACAGACATCTCCTCTGGATAAAGGTGGTCTCCTTCCATCCATACTCAATTCCGATGAGATACGTGTGCTCAGAATTTTTTATTTTCAATCCCCATGCTGATTCTTTTTTTCCCCTTTTCTTTTTCATCTTAGGTTGCAAATTTTGCCAGTTATAGTATSTCTTTTTGGATTTAATTTGTTCTTCAAGTATCTCTCGCAACAAGCAAATGGTTTCCAGATTTAAAGTAAGAAAATGATTCCCAAATGACCAAAGAAACCAAGATAAACCTAGAGCATGGGACAATGCGGGTAGCAAGTAGGTGCTCACACATTCATAGGACTTGAGTGCATTACGTTCAAACACATACATGAATGTAAAAATACTTTCACATGTGCAGATGCATTACAAGACAATACCATGATTGTTGGTCATTCCTAGGTGCTCCATCCAGGCCTTCAACAGATACTTGCTCATCTTGATCACCAATGGCATATACCAATAAACCATATTGACAAACACCACCAGATGTAGTTTGAAACCGAGCAAGATCCACACGTAAACCATGCATCCTTAAGGCAGGATTGGCAAAAGTCTCCAGCCATTTAAGGATGGGACGAAACATTGACCTGAGGCAACCCTTACGTACCAATCGCAATTGCGCATTCAAACCAGCTACAAATCTATACCAAGTGGTAGGTGGGACAGCCTGCAGAATGAAAAGTGTGAGACAACAATTACTCAAGCAGAGTGGCAAACCATGTGCAAAAAAGCCAACCCCTCCAGCAAGCTAATTCCAACTACAAGTTTACCTTCGCATCAAAGATACACTGAAAACATTTTTTATTCTATATTTTCAAAGTGAAATGGTTGACTCATGCTCCCGAATCTAGAAATTASATTCAGCCATATSCATGACAAACCTGACTCATAAGACTGGTGACAATATTGTCGCTTTGAAGCGAGAAAGGAGCCATGTAGCTTCCATCACCTCCAAATAGCAGAGACATTGGAAACCTCTGATGCAGACGAGGAGGAAGATCACTTCTTTTCTCATCCCCACCAAGAAAGAAGTCTAGATATGCTAGCATTAAGTCGGATGTGGCAGCTACCTAAAAACACAGAAAGAATAAAGATGAAAGTTCAAGAAATTAATTTTTGGAAGATCTTCATGTTAAAAGCTCAAAAGACATTACTATCTAAAATCAAAAAATGGAAAAAAAATTCAGAGTTGGAACATGGCAGGGGAAGGATTTAGATGTTGGAGAAGGGGGGGCAAAAAAAAAAAAAATGACAACAATAATTGGCGAACTTGCAATTTTTAAGAAAAGTTATGGAGTGGGGAAGCAAACAAACCTTCAAGCCTTCATACAGAGCACGAGATCGACAAGAGCGCAAGCAAGCATGATCATACTCTGATCTCACGAATTCACGAAGACGTTGTAATTTGATCCTACGACGCCATTGTTGCCATGACCATGCAAGAGGATATGCTAGAATGCATAGAATGCTATGCACAGATCCTTCCCACCATTGGTATGCTGCTATAGCATTTATCTCATCCACAAATGTGTTAAATGCACCCTCGTATCTGCAAATTAAGTTTCAAGAAATTAACAAACAATCACGTGTTAGTGAATCCTCCAAATTAAGACGGAATATAAATTCTACATCAGTTACACAGCCCTTGAAAAGATGCAGCTATACTCATCAACATATAACTGAGACGAAACAGAAAAAGATAGCAAACAAAAAAGTGAAATGAGGAAATCAACTGCACATATAAAAAGACGAATGAAGATTCAGGATTTGAAGAAGTGCAAGTAGGAAGAACCATTCATGATCCTCATGGAAGGGCARTTTTCTTGATATGTTCCTCTTGAGAATAAACGTTATTATACTAGCTCCTAAATTGAACCCCTGTTTAAATCTATAGAGGCCCTACCCAAATGATATTGTTTCCATATGTAATGTCTCTACTAAAAACTACCATCACAAAAAGTAAACAGACATCTATGTTCTCTTAGTAGTTAAAATAGCAGGTAACTTCTAGCCTTAGACATATTCGTCCAACTCTCACCAAAACTTTGTTCCCAAGTAAGACAAAGGACATTCAATTTATTATTCAGAATTAACACATAATATGAAATAGAAACTGAACCAAAAAACTCACACTATCTCTTTAATTTGCTCAGGAGGTGTATGGGGAAGATGCCAAGGTTCACTAAATGTATTTGAACCCATGAAATACATTCTATGCACATGACTCTGTGACTCCTCAACTCTGTTTGTCTCCAAAACCTGCAAATTGGAAGCGGTCAGCCTTCTATTTGGTTAAATACCAGCTGAAGTGAGTAATAAAAGATTCACAGAAATGCATAAATTATTTTTTCTTTAACTGGGTGATCACACTTAGCAAAACTTCATAAGGTAGAGCTCATCCAAATATACCTCATTCAGTGACTCAAGGAATGGAAACGAATGGTCAATTTGAGAGCCTTGTTGTGTAGGGCCAGGCCCTGGCAATTCGTCAACACCAATGAATTTCATCCGAGCGACACTAAGCACTAACGCTAACAAGATGAGAAGACCCAAGAGGAGCAGGCCAAAGAGCCAAGGCCCCCCAAAAGTGTATATCAGTTCTTCAAGAGCTGTGTAGCAATTTGGCATATGATATCTTTCCGAGAYACATTTGTAAGGGCAAGGTATTTCAGTAACACCACCTGTTGTGAGGTTTCAAAAACATGAGTCTAGAATACAAAACCCTCTCTCATAATGTTAGCAATTAACAACCACAGAGCTAGAGCACTGATGAGCACTCGTGGTGAAATTAACTAATATCTGAAGTTGGAATAACATGTATAACACATCCACAGATTTGAGAATGTTCATACAGGGCAGGAGGTGACTGAACAATCAAAATAATTAAAAGAGCTAAATAACAAAGTTAATGAACATTGATATTCAGTGCAATATGACATTGCATTAAGCCTCTTTAGAAACAAGGAAACGGTCAAGCAAGTAACATGTATAAGTACCTCGAACAGGAAGATAAACAGCCCGATGAGGAAGCTCACTACTTGGGCATGGAAAACAAAGAGCTCCATCAGATCCTGTGACATTCTTGTAAGTTCCAGCTGGACATTCCTGTAGAAATCCAGGATAGAAAACTAAATGAGTTCTAACVAGAAACTGATAGAAATCCAGAACATGATTAACAAAATGAAAGGCTTCTCCACTGAAAGTTCAAAAAGGGGGAAAATTTTTCACTTTGTACTAAAAGTCTCCAATATTATCCAATAATAAATCCGACTAAGCCAAGCAAGTTAAGAAAATAGCTAAAACTGATCTTTTTTCCGAAATGCACTGAAGTCAATGTTCAACCACAGTTGCTAGATCTTACAAGAGTAGAGCAAATAGTTACTGAAAGTCTCCCAGAAAATCTAAACAGCAATTAACCACAAACAAGTTGGAAACAATATCCAAGAGAGTTGCTAACACACCTTGCAAAATGTCCCGTAAAGCCCTTTAGGGCAAGCTTTCCCAGTAACTGTTCCCTTGTCGCCAGAACTTCCCTGATCTCCTCCCATCCCACCTCTTAATTACAAGCATAAAATGATGTCATGGTAAAAACCGACAAACAAGAATAACCAGCAGGGAAACCAGTAGCATCAAGTGTTTGAAACTACTAAAGACAATAATCTTGAATCCACACTAACATGTCTTTTCTCATAAGGAGGTAATTGGTAAGACATGAATGATTTATTTGCGGGTGTTCAGTGAATTGATTTAATAGAGTAGCCATTCTGGTACATAGTTTGGATAAGTTCAACAGATCCAATTACCGTAGTTGCTATTTCCAGTATTTATTTACAGTTCCTACTCAACAGATCCAATTATGGTAGACACATGCAAGTGCCATCAGAAGTTAAACAAGAYGTATATTTGATTGAGAAATTAGAACAGTAGAGATTATGAGACAGTTCAGGTGATTTGAGAGGCATCTAAATTTATTCTATCAGGATCTTTTTGTGCAGTAGGTCATAAGCTCTACTGTTCTAATTTCTCAATTGAATATACCTCTAATTTAACTTCTGACAGGACTTGCATGSGTCTACCATAATTGGATCTGTTACTGCAACCAGGCCACGGTCTTGGGAATAGTAAAGTAAAGAGCACGGGTACAGGCTAACAGTATATATAGAAGTGAAGCGGGTACATATTCTGCTGAACAATGTATACTCCATAGAATAAATTTAGATGCCTCCCTAATCACCCGAACTGTCTTGAGCTATATGCAGTACACATTGTTAAGCAGAATATGTACAGTCTTCACTTCTATATATGCTTTTAGCATCTACCCATGCGCTTTACTTTACTATTCCCAAGTCTGTGGCCTGGTTGCAGTAAAAATATATTGCTGATCAAATCAATCATGACTTATTCACCTTCAGAAGTAAAACCTCAACTAAAARATGGGGACAAATATAGTCTTATTGTGTGATATTGGTGTAGTGCAACCTCCCTATGCAGAAGTAAAATACTACACAAAGAAATAGACTACCAGARTATACCATAAGCAAATTGCCATGTAAAATATTTCRCTCACCTGGCATGGATGCTCCCATTCACAATAGCAATTGGCTGGTATATATCGCCAGTAGGAATTTCTGACCAGTGGAAATGAATTCTTCCACCGCCACCTCCACCACCTCCACGAATATAACCTTCACCCCCGGCAGTTGACAAATTGCCAGACATCCCAAGATTCAGAAAACTCAAAAACAATAAGATTGTTCCACCAGAACCACCCCCAGGACCTAMGCTCRAATTTCCCACACCACTGTAATATTTTTTCCTGATATGTTTTTGAAAACATTCTCCATCAGATTCAACCGAACCTTCAATAGATAAAATCGATATGGGATGCTCCAACGAACCCATCACTGCATGAGTTGGCAAAGGGAAAATTAACATTTTAAGGAACACATGACTCTAAACCATGAAAACATACAGAAAGTGATGCATGACCATCAAATATGCCAGATTTGAATGGAACTCAAATCAATAAAGTGGTAACTGATTGACTTTCTAACTAGCATAGATTCTAAACATTCACATGATTTTTAGGAGAAAAGCTCAGAGAGGCAGAAATAGAGAAAAGATGCAATAGAAAATACAGTCACAAATCTCATACCCAAGATCATATAACATGGCTCAAATTTTCAAATAAGCCTGAGTCGAGAACGTAACCCGCCAACTCAAGCTAGAGCCAGTTTCAGCTCACACAAGATACTAATAGTACATATCCAACAGGGWAAATATACATCACAATCCAAATTCAGAACCACCATAATCATGTGCAAAATTTCCATATCCTAAATTTAAAATTTTTAAGTTCTTTAGGTTAAGTCCCTTCTATATCTATAGCATAGAAAAATTAAGCAGACAGATCTACACAGTATGACGATTTGCACACCTAAAATACCACCCCCAGCAGTTGCACCAGCTAAGCTATCATTTCCACTTCCGCTACCAAGCTCACAGGGTAAATAAGCATTCCCATATGGCGTGCCTCCCTCAACACAGCTATCATTGTAACATGCCATTCCACCTTTACCACCATGCCCACCCCCACTGCTGAGACCATTGTCCAAAACTTTGCCCTGTCCCAHGCCTCCAATGCAACCTGCAGAACAAGCAACAGCAGTGATAAATCACCTGAAGAATAATATAAACAAAAATGATGCAATGTTCTCAAAATCAAATTTTCAACTACAATATGGACATAAGAACTTTTATGGTTATTCAGAATATCAGAAACTCCGACAAGTAGGTAGGTGATAGCCTAGTCGTTTGAAGTGCAAAGTGCAGAGAAGAGGTAGTTCTGGGTCTTTAAGCACAAAATGAAGTGCATGCTTAAAACAAAGCAAAGTAATGATTCTGAGAGTGTAAGTCAGAGAGAGAGAGAGAGAGAGAAATGCGTACTAAGGATGAATTGGGGGGGGGGGGGGGGCAAAAGAAATTAAAGGAGGGCTGCTGGTCTCAAAAGGACATCGAAGAGAGAAGCAAGTTGGTCTTGATGTTGAGAACTCAAGAGTCAAAGACCGTTGCAGAAGCCCTTCTAATTCAGAGGCTAAATACTCTTCAACTTGTTTTCCTCATTTTGCAGTGATTGATACCCACAATTGATGTAAATCAAAGAGATCCAGTAGCTGCAACAGAACAACACAGCTCCAACAGAAGAGGACAAAGATCGAGGATAAATATACTTTTCTTTTTTGGCAGTAAACCTGAGTTTTGCTCCTTTCCCTCCATAAGCACTTGGTTCTATGAGGGACTAGCTTGGGGTTATAACTGGATGGACATGCTTTACTGCCAGTTTAACTACTATTGGAAGTACAATTTCTTGTCAGGGTGCAATGTAAATGTTCATGAGTAGCCCATACCCATTGCAGATGTGCTTATTGTTCCAGAAGAAGGGATGGTAATAGTTCTTGCTCTATGGAAGTGAACAACTGATCCTTTTATCAGGCCCTCAACAAGGATATCTTCAACTCGGCAGATCTGCAAAAGCACATTACACCTAAGATAAACTGATATGACAAGGAATCTGGTGTACTTATATAAAGCAATACTAAGAAATAAMCACCTGAAGAGTGAAGGAMAATGAAGAGTTGACATTGCAATCCTCAGGAGGATGAAGCAATTCAAATGGACAACCTTGCATGTTACAGTTCAACTTTGGCGTCCTACAAAGCACCAAAAGGGCATGTTGAACAAAATCCTTCAACAATTTAGGCTACAGTCAAATCCAAAAACAAAACGAAACTTACAGAGCATCAGATGAGGAATTCATTAATGGACCACGCAAAATAGATCCAGGTCCAACCTTTAYCAAGAAAATCAGAAGCAAAAATAGAACAGTTAAAAACAGTATAAAAAATAAATCACATCTCATCTTTCAAAATTACAGGTATACTAAGGGATTGGATGTATTCTTTAAGGTAAGTAAATCTAGATTACGTGATCTCCCAATCCAAGGAACATCAAATAACAGATACTCAAACACAATGAAGATCTTGATAATGTACGGAACACTGGAGTMCAGATGATGCACAAAAGCTTTTAAAYGATTACTTACTATAGGCTAATATAATACAGACATGTGCATATACATGTGAATGTATTTCCAAGCGATGCAAGCACATCAGAATATCTACATATACAGCATGATTAAGTAATGATAATGAATCAAAACTCATTCAATCAATATAAGAAGTAATAACCGAAGTAACAAGATGTTACAAAAATCTGGTACAAAAATAACATATAGATGAAGAAACAGGTTAATAAGTTTGAGCAATGCGTGACATGAGAAACTGCCATTACACTTAAGCAGTGAGTTCCAAATTAAATGAAGCTTATGAAAGTAGATCTTGGAATTTGCAGTTCCATATCCAGGACTCTCYRTAGGCCAGGTGACAAGCATTTTAGATCCAAGATATGATAACAAATGGCTACATCCTATAAAAATCAATGAACTTTAACCCATTTTCACGGTAAGTATGTCATCCAAGATTATCAACCTTTTAAGGATGTCAAAGCAATCAAACAGTATATACAGATACAATAATGTTGCACTCACATGTATACTATAAAACAATGATAAAACCAGACGCTGTGCTTCAATGCAATCTCCTGGTCCTGATAAATTTAATAAACCTTGCCCATGAACTCCCAGATTGGCATTTGAATGAATAACAGATGACTCCTGTGTTGAGAAACAAAGTCAATCTTGCTGCCAAATAAGCAGGATAAGGTGGCCAATTATAAAGAGAAATGAATAGAGCACCTTAAGAACAATAAGATTACTAGCTTCAAGCAAAGACGTTTCAACATTTTCATCTCCCTCACCATCAATTAGCATTCTTGAATTCCACATCAGGAACATTTTAACGGACATACGAAGAGCCCCAAAAACCTGAAAGACAATGCTTGGTATCAGATAAGAAGGTAATAACTAAAATATAAATTTCAAAAGGGGCGGAACAAGTAAGCTCTAACTTTCCGATAACAGGCAAAGCACACCAACAAAAAGTGGAAACTTAAATCAGCACAACTATAGGCAGTCACATTTCATTTGCCATATTCTCTATTTGTTGAGAAACCCTCAATCAACCTTGAAATAAAAGTGGGGAAACAAGATCAGCACACTTCCTTTGACCACTTATACATAACGTGTTTCTAACTTAGAGCCATGTTCCCAAGACGTTTGCAACCAAATCACGTAATAGCAAACTACCAAAGTAAACACACATAACAGATGTGTCAATTGATAATCAGCCAAATATTTTCTAAAACCTGCCTGAATTCTTTAATATAAACTGTAAAATTGAGATAAGTTGAAAAAAATAATCTAGTTCATCGAAGCTTAATCTTCCCTACATTTTTGTAGTTTGAAATTATGCATGATTTTGCCGCTTAGAAATCTGCACAATAGTTTGCCAGCTGGCTGGAAACAATTAAGATGTTCAGAAGAACTTTTAAGAGGTCAAGCTGTGTAAGAGTTCCCAAATGCTCATATATTCACTCAATTCTATTATAGTTTCAGATGGTACTTCGCATTTCAAAGCAGGAATTTAAATTGTTAAGCAGTTTGAACAGTTTGAAACTTCAAAGTTCAAGCTTAACATTGTCCGAGAGCAAAGACATGTGAGAAGGGCATAAAATAAGATTCTCATGGAGTCATTTGCAAAAACTTTAAACAGAACAGGGTTACAAAACATAAAAAGCCAGTAAGCAAAAAGTTTGTGGGTTTCCTAGAAACAATGTGGTCCATCACTGCAGCTGCATAAAGCATGGAGAAGAATGTTTGATGTGTTTCCAAAGGTTTCAACTTTGTAGGAAAAAACTGAACTAGTTTTAYATCATACATAGTCCCATTTCAGTAACTTCTATGTTTTTCTTTGCAGGATGGTTTTGATTAATTAGCCTTGGTCGAAAATTGCTCCATCATTACCTAGTCTGCCATGTATACARCTTCAAGGTCTAAAAGAGAGTAGAAACCAAACAGATATGGATTTGTTGAATACAGTTTGCGTTTGTTTTTATAAAATGCGATATGCTACTAGCTGGGAGAAAAGAATTAAGCTATGAACGGGGCCCAGTACATATGACTGCATTCATGCAGCAGGGAACAAAAGAAATAATAATACGTATATTAAATAAATTACCCTCAGAAGCACATAGCCGAAAATCATAAAAGAATAAAGCCAATACACACATCCAAAACACAAAGCCGAAAGTCTGATATAGAGAATTGAAAAGTATACTACCTTAATCACAGAATCACTCATTAATAGCTCTTCTGCTAATAATTCAAATTCCGACATAGAATAATGTCGTAACCCAAAGCTCAACTCTCCACCAGTCTGTAGTTTAATCTGCCCTTGAACCTAAAAAAGTACAAATTAAAGATGCCTTAATTTGTTTCTTACATAGTTTATATAAACTAAAAGAAATGCTGAATATAGGACAGAATAATTAACAATAAAGACATTTGATAATATAATCATACCAATTCCAAAAGCATACAAGACTAGAGATATTGTTTTATTAATTATTTGCTGATATATGTAASCCACATTATTACTGAAAGAATAAGGAACAAAAAGACGAGGATCTATGTTCAGAATGATCAAACGGTGCCCAGGAATAATTGTTTACACAGTAAATTCCCGAAAACTTCCTTCCTCACCCCCTTTGGGTAAAATTTCTTCAACTTCTCATATAATGATCAAGGAGATTAAAGTACTGCAGAATTCTATGCATGAAAGCAAGGAGGAGAAAACAGGGAAAAAAAAAAAAAAAAACCCCAGCAGCACAAAGGAAAATAGAAGAAGCAAAATAATGAGTTTTAGTGCCATAATACAATGATGTGCATTGGACGTGTTAATGGTACATCTTCAGAAATCCACGAGTAGAAGAGACAAAGGCGACAGAGTTATCACCCAAAAAAACATATCAAAGAAACTGCATCTTAGTTTGACAGGGATACTTAAAACATGAACAAGATTTCCATTCATGCAATTCAAGCCCAGTATAAGTAATTAATTTATTGACCTGGACACGACTCCAAAGCAATGGAACAGAGGCCTTGGCCCGATCATTAATGTAGACATTTGTCAGAAATGGCTTAGGGAAGTCCAACAGAAGTGTGTCTGTATCCGTTGATCTGTTGTGATTGCTAATAGTAAGACTGCGGGGAACAGCATCATAAAAGGTTCCAGCAGCACCAGCATTTTCMTGGCAGCCATGACTGCTTCCTCCTGCAGAGACAGAAATCAAGATACAATCAAATCAAATTCAGAGTCTTGCAATCTTAGCCATATGAGCTTCAAAAATAATCAATTAAAGAAAGTAAAGTGCAAGGTTTTGAATACATGACTTTCCCTGGGAGGGAGAAATAAAAAGAAACAAAACTTTCACCAATTTGATACCAAGCACAAAGGCTTGGCCATGAACAAGATGGTGACGAAGACATTTCATGACAAACAGGATATCTAAGAAGTCCTCCCTTTCAACAAACATGCAATATCACRAAATATCTAACATCAGAAAATCTTAAGACACCAAAAAAATATTGTAGGGCCTCCATATGTTACTTTACATCTTCAGATATGGCATAAAGCAGCAGAATGGCCCACGCCATGCTTACCATTAGTTTAACTACAAGACATATCAACTCTAAGTTGCCAATTCAATCACAGTATTACAAAATATAAATTATCTAGGCAAACAAGAAATAATTTGTAGAGTTAAGGACAAAGAGCAGGCCTCAAATGTAGSAATTTAATGAGCGAAACTCACAAGGCATAACAGAGAGTTTGGGGGAGTGTCAAACTTCCAACAAAGAAAATATAATTTTCTTTTCCAGAAAAAGGAAGAATATAAGTGCTCTAAGAATCTACGAAATATAGCAATAAATAAAGATTTACAAAGAAGATACAGTTATAAATTAGTTAGAGACATGAAAAATACTAATTCAGACRTACCATGGGCAAAAATTTCTGGCTCCTCATGGCGGCTAAAAACATCCACAGCAACTCTTCCACCGCCTCCACCAGCAAACCCATTACCACCACATGCACTTATTTCACCACTTCCAATCCTGCACTTCACAAGAAATTGCAATTTAAACTGCACAAATATATAAAGGTAGTGGCCTCCACATGTTAAAGTCTCAAAAGAGCACACAACCAGACTGCAAGTAAAYAGACATGAATAACTACTGCACTTTCCTAGTAAGGAACATACACATGGTACCATTCATGGATCCTTTCTTTCTCTCTTAGATGGGATAAAAGATTACATGGATAACAATGACAAGTTTTACAATAAATATAACATAAAGCATATCATTTAAAGGAGTCAGGAGTTCTTGATGATTGATCAGAAGCAACAGGTAAACCAAGTAAAATGTGAGCAGCAAGCAAATAAATGGCATTATGAAATATAATGTGAATACATAGACTATAAAATTCATCTTCAACAGAAACAGAAAAAAACAAAGCASCTAAAAGAGCATAACATTAAAACTAGACAAATTAAGAATTTTTGTTATCCCCTTCCATTATGTGCACTCATAAATTTAAAGGAAATCATCAGCATGAGAAAAAGGTGTATGTAAAATACTATTGATTTTTTTTAGATTGAAAAAATTATTCCAATTCTGGCTTGTATCAAATAAAAATATTACCAGAAGGCACCTTAAAAGTTCTCAGTTAAAAACATATACATTAGAAAAAATAACTGCAAAACACATTGGTATGAAATTTGACTCACAACTATTGTCTCCTGAACAATGTAGAGATTTTAATTGGAGACGCAACTTAAAAGTTCTCACTTCTTGATAATAACACTCAAAAAACCATGCACCATACAAATTTAACCAAAGTTTGCTAAGTCGCCATATCTTTGTCTTTAATAAAAAGAAACTATAAATTTCATGAAATGCCCAAGTGGTAGAAATGCCTGGATGCCCGACTCATGTAAGCATTATGATTTGAGATACTTGGGAAACAAAGGACATAAAAGAAATTTGAGCTTTTCTATCATTACTTTCTAGTTTGTAGAACCATTTTCTTTTCTCAGTTAACTTATTCTTACACTAAAAACTTCAGGGGCAAAACCATTACCTGCTTTTACCTTTTACTGCTATATTTCATTACCATATTATTTATACGTAAAGCATCACCAACAAGCACGTGGCAGTTGCAATTTATTTGCCTTATTTTCTTCAATAAACCCTTCATAATAATACTTAATTAAAAAACATATATATGTTGGCATACAAATAAACCTCCCAAAAGACTTTGGATGTTAAAAGGTCTTGGCCAGGGTACTGCAACTTAAATTTGTATAGAAGACATCTAGTGCTACTGCAGAACAAGACAAGTAATAGGAACATTACAGCAAAGTAATGAAAGCAACTATTCTGCTATTGTAATAAATATAATGAACTTTCCCAATGAAGCTAGATGTCTTCAATAATTTTGTTAGCTTTAGTAAATGCATCTTTGTTTCACAATTTTCTTTCCCAGAAAGTAAGCTATCCATTATCATGACTATTACAGAGCTCTGTTCACACAGAACACCAAAGGGTCCAAGAATTAGTGAGTTCCCAAGTCCAGCAACAATTCTACAATCTAGCTTCACTTTTGGAAATTCTAGTTTATGAGGTTAGTAGCTAGCGATATTTAGTTTAGTAGATTCTTATGAGTCGTTTAATGGTCAAGAGTATTTCAGTAATTTTCATATTTGCAGTAGTTGCCTAGAGTCTTTTAATTATAGTTAGGAATTCCAAGTTGTGTGTGTTTAATAAATTTGAATCTTTCCTGTTATAGGTTTAGGGTATTATGTCCTTTTAAGAGTCCAAGTTCTAGTTAGATAAGAATTTGGACTTTGACTCTATTAATAGAGGAGTTTTCTGTTCAATCATTTGTGCTGTTTTCTTCCAATTAATAAAGGGTCCACAGAATGTTCTTCGAAATCATGGTTGTGCAACGGAATCAAGCCTAGGGCGCTACACCTCAAGGTCTTAGATTTTATCCCGCCTTGGTGTGACGCTAAGAACCCTTTATTCTTTTTGCCCCCTAAATTTTACTTCCTTGTTATTTGATCATACTTCTAATATAGCTTCCGCATTAAAATCCTATTCAATTATGTGTTTATTTTATTAGACTGAAATTCCTGCAATCTAGTCCACTATTTTCCGTCTAGTTCTACTTGAAGGTTAGCAGAATCTACTTAGTTTTGTGGGGCAGCTTTCTTGAGTTTTTCCGATGGTGTAGGCAAATTGGCAAACGGTGCTCCACATGCATAATTCATGAGATAGAATGTYGGAGCTGGAGCCCCACCTTTGWGTAACATTTTACAGTTTAGACCTGTTCAGTTTAATGTAATGATATTTGTCCGACAACATAAAAAACTAGATTTTAGAGAACCTCGAATGCACTACAATGAATTCTAAAAAAATGAGCATGTAGATGTTCTAGCAAACAAGATACTGCAGACGAGATTAAAGAACTCCACCAATTAAGCATCTGAATAAAAAGAATCTTTCATATTTTCCATCATCCAGACTAAGTTCTCAGCAGACGATTACCAGGATTATTGTAAGAAAAGAAAAAGGAAAGAAGATGGAAGTTTATTTTGGAAAAGAGTCCAAGGAAGATCCAGACACTTAAAGAAAGATCGAGACAAATATCCTATACCTTTTTCACAATTCTTTTGTCTTCTCAGGAGATRGGTWATACATGCCCATACGACAAGCATTTACACGACTGGCATGTTTGTGTAGTAGTGCTAGTACTGTTTCTTGTMGAAATGTGTTCAAATTAAGATTGAAAATAAAACAAATCAACAAAGAGGCATATTTAAGTTCCGATTGTTGACTCAAGGGACAATATGCATACAAATACCCCCAGAAAGAGAATATGCATAGAGATGTGGAAGCAAGATAAATGTAAGATGAAGAAACTGGCGAATAAACCGAATTACTCATCCTCCCAAACAACCTACCCATCTTTTGGCTGAATTAAATCCTCAAGCTGCAGAACACATAACTTCTAATCTCTTTATAGGCTGCACTGGTAGAATAGATATTTGATGGATACATGCTCTTTAGATAGTTTCTGCAAACCTTAGGAAGTACACAGATACAGAAAAAMCRAACACCTTCTAGGAGGGAATCCATAAGTGTCCATTAGGTGTCAAACTTGGGCTAGTCAGATTATAAATGAGATCTTACTACCCTTTTTGACTTTACAAAAGGCCTCTCCAGACATTCAAGATGACAGGGGAACCTTGAAAGAATCTAAAACTTCTCTACCTAGAATGATTATTTAAAATATGCAAAACAAATGACTGAGAAGATATTCTCTGGATATTGCTTCAAGTATTTTCTCATATTGGAAAGATCTTCAGACACATCTGTTATAGAGTAAAGGGATTCGGGAATCAATTTTCATGTGCGAAGGACAATTTCTCTGATCCCCCGGAATTAGAAGAAAGAGCAGAAACTAATGCTATTTCTCGTGCGACTGCAGTATTAAAGAAAGTTTCAACAGCTAGAAGAACCAAGAGAACCCGAAGTCCATAAGTGGCTGTTGCACTATAAATAGACAACCTAACAGAGTTGCAACTCCCTTACTGTTTCCCTTAAGCGACAAGAGACCTTAGTCCTGACAAAGTTATGCAAGACTTCGGAAAAACTCAAGCACTACCACAGTTGAAGAAAACCAAACATCTGCAACCGGAGTGCTCCTGCATCACAATTGTGCGAGATGCAAAATAGTGCGAGGGCAATTGCTTCTATTGTAGAATTGATCATAATCCTCAAGAGTTTGTAGCTTCTCTCTAATCCTATAGAACTTACACATTTATGATCTAGCCAGTAAACTAATGCAGTGGGATAAGTTTTGGAGGTCTTTGAAGAGAAACTGTAATACGTCTTGCAGGTTAAAAAATGTGAGCAAAAAGGTTTCCATGTACCATTGTAAAATATGATTAATCCCACTTATTCATTTTTTAACACAAGAGTTTTCTGTTCATTACTAAAAATGGCGCACTGGTTTTCTTTCTTATTTTATTTAGAGAAGAAGAAAATAATGTTGTGGAAGAACAGTACCAATAAAAGCAAATGAAACAATAGTAACAGAAAAGACAACAATGAAGAGAAGCAGGAAAATAGAAATTAGAAGGCATCTATGCAAATGCAAAATCTTAGAATGCAGAAATAAAGTAGGAAACGGATAAAAAGGAATAACAAGCTACAAAAGCATTTCACAGTGACAACCCTTAACCTAATAAATGGCTGAGGAATAATGCTTAGTCCGCACTAAGTAAGGATATCTCTACTTATAAAACCATTTGTTTGTCACAAATAATTAGGAAAAGAATTTTTTGGTGAAACAAGATCTAGCATCTGAATTGAAATTTTTTTCCTGTCTAGAAAGAGAGGGGCAATGATATCTTCTGGTAAGGGTGCAGCAGGAGAGCACATAATACAAAGGCTCAAATACTTCGCTTCTTCTATTTTATATCGTTTATTTCAAGGAATACAAACATATCAGTTGGCATTCATAACAAATGTTGATGTAATTCCGAAATACCTGCCTCTGAATTACTTAATTCTCTCAAATTCCCTTCTACAAACCATCAATTAATTAAAGAAAAAGGACCCAGGAAAATCTTTGTACTGTTTTGTTAACTCATATAAACAATGACAAGGGACCACGAAAACCCTTAATATAGCACTAGTTTCCACAAAATCCTTTAAGTAGAAGTTTGACAGATAACCACCTCCAACTTTTAAGAATACAACAGCATGCTCCAGACAAAGTTWCTACTATCTAGAATACCAACTTTAGTGAAACGCTATTTAGTTAAGCTAGATACAACTTAGCTTCATCGTAGATTGCCCCAAAAATCCTCCCCTGCCCATACAAATTCAAAATCTCAAGCAGCTTCATAAATTCATGGCCCCGAAATTTCTTGCTCTAAACTAAAAGATTCTAATCTTGCAAAGAAAGGAACTCTTTGATTATGTTTGATTCTGAATTAACTATGATCAGGGCATAGAATCATAGAAAATTAGTTGTATTACATATCTCACAAGTTCGATTCTGGACAGATAACAAAAGGTTGCACACTCGTTCTATACCCTCGGCAAATGCAAGTGCATGTTGAGCTCTTTTACGAGAACTATTTTGTCTTCAATTCCGTTCTAACAAAGAGGCTTATTTCAAAAGAGTAGAAGGAAAGRTGAAGCAAAGAAAAATTACATCTTGTGAGCCAGGATGAAGATGCTGCCACCGGACCCTCCTCCACCTTTGCTTCCTCCATCACCTCCATCAGCCAACAAGCTTCCGTTTAGTTCCAAAAGATTAGCCACCAAAAGCTTTATCCTCCCACCTCCACCCCCTCCATAATCCACCTGCTTGCTGCTTGTCCCTCCTTTACTCCCGTAGCTCCATGGTCTCTCCAGATTGCTCCACCCGTATGCATCCCCACCCCACACATCTTCCGCAAGCTTCTGTTGATCCATCAAACAAGCTGCACCTCGCCCCCCATATCCCCCACCAGCCCCATCCACTCCTTGCGGTGTTCCACTAGTCTGAGGCGGCGGGTCACCCGCCAACCCAGTAGTATTTACCAAAGACCCATTATAGAAACTGGCATTATTGGCCGTCAGCTCAAAAGTACCCGTAACTATCGATGAATTCCCACCCAAACTAAAGTTCCCAGAAACATTTAATGCAATTTCACAACCCGAAAACGAGCAGTTCACAGTAACATTGGGAAGAATATAAAAACTGCCCTTCCCTGCTATATACACATTCTTAGTGATATTCAAATCGGATACTATTTTGCAAACGGTATCTAACGAACCGACTCCTCCAAGATCGCCCTCACAAGTGACCGACGGGGGGTGCGGTGGCGGTGGCGGAGGCGCCGGCGGGGAGTAATCTTGATGGAAAAGCAGTAAATCGGAGTCGTTATAGTCAAAATCGGCATGGGCATAGCTAAATGGAATAGCAAAAAAGAAGGTAAGACTTGTGAATACTACGATAGTGATTACTGATATTGTATGCATACTGAAATGAGCCATTGACGGACGGAAATTGCATCGGTTGATAATATGTGTGTGTGTGTGTGTATATATATATATAGCAAAAAATTATTCGATCATGCGAAGCTAAGCATTAGAAATATATTCATCAGCATGTGTATGTATGGTGTATGGGTTTGAGCAAGAACAGTGGGTTCTGGAGAGAAAGCCCTAGAAAAGGGTTCTGCCGAGGCTAGTGATATTGGAGAGAACAGAGAGAGAGTGTACGAGAGTACGTGTGAGAGAGAGAGAGAAAGAGAAGGAGACAGAGATGGGGTGGAAAGTAGGGGGTKAGGGGTGGTATGAGGTGAGCAGATGAAGAAAAGTGAAGGTGGACATTATTTTAACCAGGATGATAAGGGTGTGAGATCACTACTCTAAGCTACGTAACAAAGAAATGCTGTGGGGTTTTGCCTCTTTCTTTCCTTGGAAACCTTTTCCCCCTCTACACTTGACCAACTTTTAGTTCTCTTAGCTACCAATTTAATACTTAATTAGATTAATCTAATTCAATGGTAGTATATGATAATATTTTATTTTTGATGTATTAGCTCAATAAAAAAAATTAGTCAATCATGCAAATATTAGCTCAATACATTCAGAATAATTAGTAAGCATATTATTCTATATTTGACTTTTATTTATTACTTACTGCATCATCTTAAAAGAAATTTTTATTTGATTAATTTGTTCTCGGATAAAAGTCAGAYTAAGAAAGATTTTATGTTCGRCACTTATTCATAACATCACATTAAAAGAGTTATTAATCASTTTCATCGAGTAAAAGTCGGACTCTGTAGGGACAATGCAAACCAAATATAAATTGATTTCAACGGTATAAAAATATTGAATCTCAAAAGAAAAAAATTATAGTCTCAATTATCTTTAAATATACTAAATTACTGAGTTATTGGTTCAATGGTCTTAGAAATACTATATATTATTTATTAAAAAAGATGAAATAATATCTATTATGAATTAGATATCCTATTATTAAGATATTACCTCAATAGTCCTAAAAAATAATTTGAAGTGTTCTCAATATGTCTCATATACTTAATTATTAAATTATTATCTTAACGGTCCGAGAATATAAATTGAATATTTCTTATCTAATCTTGTACTCTTACTCCAAGGACATATAAAATTAGTTCAAAATTTTATGTAAATGAATTTCCTGAATAATTTGTATACATCAATTCCCTTCATTACAAAATATATTGGATGGCTGAGCTATTATCTCATCTGCCACCTATTATCTTAAATACATTAAATAATATTTTTGCATATCTTATTTTTCATATATCAAGCAGTTGATCATTAAATTATTATATAGATGCCAAATTTAAATGCTTAAACAAAATAAATTGTTATATTTATCATATAAGTTGGATGATTTCCCTTCATTTTGTCCACTTTGAGTGGGGATATCAATTAGTCTAAAAAGAATAAGGTGAGAATTGTGACATGTAATTGGATAATAGCGCATACTAGAAAATGATCCTAACCAATTGATGCTAATTGCTTTGCTGTTCTTTCGTGGACCGGTGGACGTCCGAGTAATTAATGGCAAAACGAATATCCATTGAGATTTCATTCTCGGAGCAAGTCCATTTTAACCCTTTATTTTTCGTGATTTTTGACCCCCTTATCTTTGGAAGAAGGATAATAATGAAAATTATTTAGATTCACTTTTTGGACATTACACGTCATTTAGTATTTAACAAAATAATGGCATTTTGAAATAAAACACTTAACATGTTTAATATTTTTAAATTTAAAATAAGAAATATTTTTATATTTTTAACATAGGAATTCATCGAATGTAGTAAGACAAGGATAAATGTTAAATTTATGCTCTCTGGTTTAAAGTAGTTAACAAGAAACGCTAGATGTTAAAATTTAAGCGAGTATCGAGTTTAGATACTAAAAAATGAGGGGCCGAAAGGCAAATTTTTAGTGCTAGTTTGGAATTTTCAAAAAACTAGAATCAAGAAAACAATTATTATTTAGTTCTTGTTGTTTTTAATTTAATAGCTTAATTGGTAGTAGATTTTTAGAGAAATTTAAATCTAAACTGTTTTAGGTCTATATTTTGGGTGAAACTGCAACTCTACCTAATTATTTAACCAAAAGGAACTTTTACCTAATTATGGACTTGCCATGCTAATTCTGTTTTACATGGATTGCATTTATACATTAAAGTTTGTGGGTATAAGTACAAGGATTCGATAATTAGAGATTGGGATCCTATTCTTATAATTTATTATTTGTTTACCTTTTAGAGTTGGATGGAGATGGAGAAGATATCATATTTGGTTATAACATATTTTTATAATTACACCATTCATCAATTTCTCTTATTTTSGAGTTGAAGAGAAACGAAAAAAAGGGATCGTGAGCAAAATTGAAAGAACACTCTTATATTCTCTCCCTTCKTTTCCATTTTAAGAGAGAAAAAGATTCATTTCTTTCTCTTCAATTCACTTCTCTTACTCTCCATTTCTTTCTACTCAAAACTGCCAATTGAGAGAAAATTCTCTTTTTTCTCTCCCTTTTCTCTTCATTTCTATCCATCCAAACCAGGCCTAATCTGCTTTCTTCAGTTTATTTTAACTGAAAAACTAAAAGAAAWTTTTGATATTTTTTTTCTTAAATGTTTTTAGGGCATGTGCTGCTCCACGAAACGTCACCTTGAATTTATAAATAATTTTTATTATACCAATCAAAATATATAATAAATAATAATATTATAATAAAAAATCTTTAATCCTATCACAATAGGATTGGTACGCGACGGTTTTTAATGTAGATGCCTTTGTCCTTTCGGCATTCCGGACGGTCAGTGATTAATGCATATTCTTGTAATTTTGGAGGCTGGTTGCGGCCCAAAAATCAGGCATGTATACTCATTTTCTCGTGGCGGAGTAGTACTGGTCGTTTGTTTCTTCACGGATTCTGACAGAAAGGGCTGCCAACAAATACGAGACTGCGCCCAGCAGAAGGTACTCTTTTGTCTCCAAGTCAATGTTCATATTTAAGTGGTCATTTGATTACATTTAAATTTAAAATTATTATATTGTACTTAGTGATTAAGAAATCTTTCAATGAAATATAAAGAAATATAAAAAGACTAAATTATCGTGATTACTCAAAATTTGRCCATCTACTGAGTACATTGATATTCTCTCTCCCCAAAAAAAAAGAGCCCCTTATCGGAAACATTTATAATGTATGTGGGAAGAAAAGAAGCATTCTTGAAAATTTGATAAATTTAATTAATATTATTTAACGAATAAGAGTAAACATTGCCTTGAYTTTCTAACCAAGTAGATAAACACCTTTTTTTCTTTGAAATGGAACATTAATTATCTTGGAATCATAGGAGTTATCAAGTCAGTCACTAATTACTCTTACTTTAATTGAAGAAGATTAATAATGAGATTTGTCTTTTAATTTGAGATGAATAGGGTAATCAAAATTATCATCGACCTGCTTTAGAAATGCTATTAATCTCTTAGAATATAATTTGATAATCAAAAATCAATTATGTGAATAACATTTTACCCCTTAACATTTAGCTTATTATAGATTGCGAGTTCGACTCATATGTTCATGAATCTTAATGCATAGAGACTTGTAAAAATTCACTTCGTATCACTGGATAAATAGTAATATTTGTAAAATTTTGTAGGAAGGAGATCAYCTGGTGGCAAGTAAAGAACTTGGGAAATGTAYGAGGTTCAAACTTCCGAAAGTCATACGTTTTTGGGACAAGAACAATRATGAACCAAAGAATGTTATACTGAAATATTTTTAGGTAAATGACAAAGCACAAGTCAAGAAGAACTACAAATAACAATGTGATCTTATCTCCCTTCAAATTCAGTATTCTCCTCATTTTCAGTGTCATATAAATATATTATTATATTAATATTATATCGAGACGATGTATTACACAATAATTTAAATATATTTTTATATAAAATAAATCGTAGTTATATATTGATAGATTCGATTAAAAGGTGATGGGAGGTAGAAATATAAGACATATAGTGAATGTGGCCAAGAGTGATACGAGTTGCCACCTCCTACCTGCATCCGCTTCGGTAACATCATGAGGTAAGATCAATGAAAAATTAGTAGATGCCATACAAGCTATGTAGTGAATTTTTAATATTGTCGACTCTTATTAAGTCATATTTTGATAAAATTTGAAACTTGAAAATCATAATTTCAGAATATATACGTAAGTAATTATAGTCATAATTTAAAATGAATTAAATCGTTGAAGGGCAGCCATCAGAATCAACATGTAATTATCAATGTTTCTTTTGCACTTGTTTCTTGTACCTCTTTATGTCTTTATAGTTCCCACAAGTTTTGCCATCACAATTTTGTAAATCCACTATCTGTTTTTTTGGAGCCTTGCTAGCTTTCTTGTGAATATATATATATATCATGCCAATTTGTAGGGTCATTTTTGGCTCAATGTTATTCACAAGGGAGTAATCTCCACTAGGGTAGGTAGGAAGAATCAGTCTCTCTTAGTCCATCCTTTGACCTTAGGAAAGGAAAAATTACTTTGATAAATTCAATCATGGTGAATCACATACATTAAAAATTTATAGTTTTTAAAAAAAATATAATTGAATAAAATATAAAATTTTAATATAATGATCTACAAAGATCGAGTTTATATAAATATTTTTAAAAAACTTGATATTAAAAAATAATTTTGTCCAAATAATATATCTGTTGTCCGAATGAGTTTGTCCTAATTGACAATTATGATTAAATTTTATTACATTAATTTTTAAATCCAGTTTGATCTAGGTAAAGTTGATAACGAGGGCCACTAGATTATAGGAAAATAGTACTTAATGAGTATCTAATAATTATAATAAAAAATTTGTATGATTGCGTGTAGAGATTATTATGCTATGTTTTGGATTCCACGTAATAAATTGTTTCCTGCTAGAATTACTCCCATGTCCCTACTTACCTTGAATTCTTTCTAGGTTTGCATGCAGGGCTCCTTGTCAGCGTCAACAATCTCAATTCTTTAATAGAGAATCACTTTTTGAGTTGTCTAATTGCTTTTGTCATATAGTGTATTTGAAGGAGTAATTGGATAAAATTTCTAAATGTCCCTACAGGGGATTCGTGGTGCATGCACTTATTTTACATTTACAAGTTATGTGTATATATATGACATTTGTCCATATGTTTGGACATTTGAAATCCTTAATTCAAGTTTGCATGATATGACATAGTTATCCGTAGTTTTTTCAGACTCAAAAGGGCAAAAACTTAGCCCTGAAACACAAAAGAGTTCATTTTTCTCCCCGGGTGATTGAGTTAAGCACAAAAATCAATTGGAAATTTCAGCATCTGCATTCCTTGTCTTGTGCATCTTGTACAGAAGTTAACAGCAATAATTGGTTTCAGGTAGCCTGGAAGAGGATCACTAATGTATGCAGTTGTTAGGGGTGCAGGAAGCAGAGACATTAAACTACTGGAGATCAAATTCTACTTCTTGCTTGAAATTCAGACAAGTCTGGATAGTGAGTGGTTAATTGAACATAAGGTAGAAGATTAATCACTTAAAAGGAAGTTCTCACAGACTAATGCATCAATCATAGCACAAATCATATTATTGAAAATTCTATCAAYGACAGAGGGTCATAATTACACAAGTCGAGATGAGATGACTAACACAGAAAGACATGCCATCCCCTTCTCATCCAKCAGAAAAGAACCTGCACTTAATGCTCACCTAGGTTTTACATGTACAGATAGTGACTTAGATTTTGAAAGATTTCCTCTTTTCTAAGTTTTGYTAGAGCTTTTCTCTCTATTTTYCTCACCCACTCTTTACTTACACTAAATAGYTTTCCAATCTCCTCAAGAGACTTTTGCTGGTGAGAYTTAAKTCCAAATCTTAGAAGCAATACTTGTCTTTCTCTCGGTTCCAAGCCTTTCAGAAGACTATATATTTCTCGTAMCATGTGCTGCCTTACAACAGTTTCTTCTGGGCTCTTTATTGATGTATCTGGTATAATTTCCTGCAAGATGAATTGTTTCTTAAAAGCTATCATTTAAGAAAATACTCCTCAAACTATAGAAGAAAGAACAATTCTGTTTATATCCRAATGACTTTCTGCGCAGGGACTGAACTCCCATGGACAAAAAAGCAAAAAGGATGACCACACTCAGCCTTTCTCGKTAATTATCACAACACCATTAGRCAGCAAATAATAACTCAACGAATCTACTTATTCTGTGATATCTCAGATCTATCCTGGAWGGCTGAAGTTACACAGAATCTAAATCTAGTCACACTGCTGGATTGGTAGTACGCAGAAATGCACAAACAATGCCCATCACATCATATGAAAGGAAGTAGTAGTTTTCTAAAGAAATGAAAGCAAAGATTCAGAATAAATTTTGCACAAGAGTTTTACACTTCAGGAACTGCAAAAGAGAAGGCCAAGTTGACGTTTAATCAGCAAAATTTTCTGATAGAACTCTATTAAGATAATAAAGCTAAATTAATTACATTAAGGAATCATCTAGAAGGGTATTTCTTATTTTGAGTTCTGCATTTTCAGGCACTGCRACAGAGAGAAGGCAGAGTTGAAGTTTTCACAAGCAAAATTTGCTGATAGAAGTCTACATAGATAACAAAACTAAAATAAATTAGATTAGGAATTCTCTAGCAGGGTTTTTCTTGTTTTCTTGCTCCCCAGASAGAATAAAKTATTCTAGAATATTGAGTTCGAATAATTTCTCAGTCTTTCTATTAGACTGTAATGATTTTCAGAAAAGTATGAATTGATAGGTCCCAATTATCTGCAGCTTTAGATTCTAGAGGGTGAATGACATAATGGTGCTAAAATATGGCAGAGGTAATTTATTTCACCGAKTGAAAATTAGTCCAGAAGTATGACAGAAAATATAGAGGTTTTAGCATCTGCTAATCTAGATAATCAAAACTACAAGAAAAAATATGCTTGGTGTTCTTTTCTGAGAAAGATCTTACAATATCAGAGTAATCTGAAGAGAGTAAAATTGGACATCTCAAGTGTGGCCAAACCAATTCAAATAGAAACTGCAGAGAAGCAACYACCGAGACTGGGTCAACAAGTTCTAAACTATTTGTCTTTTGGAATAATGATTTATATAGAATGATAAAGCTCAGAGAAGCACCAATATAGATAAAAGAGAATCCTGTCCCTACCAAAAATTTTGCACTGATGCAGTCTCCAAGTTTTTGATCCACTGAACCAACAACTTTTAAGCATTTGCTAGCCGAGATAATTTTAGCTGTGGTTAAACCAGTGAACTTAGCAATTTCATCAAGATCTGGGTGTTTCCCATTGCTGTTGCTTAGAGCCTTCCGAGCTTTTTGAATTTTGTTTATGTCCTTGCTCAAGGATGACTGCATAAAGAGGAACGTAGCAAACAAGTGAGTTTCAGAATTTTTTTGCTCCCTATAGGAACTTTTAACAAGAAAGAATCTTGGAAGAAGAAACCACATACTGGAATTCTAATCCCTCTTGCGTGTTGTGCTACAACTGCTGATATTGATTTCCTTATCCAATACTGGACATAGGTTGAAAACTTGTAACCCCGCGCATGATCAAACCTCTCAGCACCTTGTAGGACACCCATATTTCCTGCCTGTAGAATTTAGTCAATGAAAAGAATAAGAAGTAAAMGTAAGATCCATATGAATGGGTAATTATGAAACACTTATTGGTCTCCCTCCATAATCTCCAGAAACCATGTCTGGTATATAATGCTGAAAGGACCTTGAGATATGTTGCTAATAGAAAAAYGGTTTGCAGAATAACTCTAAGCAGAACTGCACATATCCAGTTTGTCATTCTTAAGTAGATCCTCCTTCTAGACACAAGTCAATGACAAACACAAGCATTTAATATGGAAAAAGGACAATTATGACAAACTTAACCCATCCAGGATAATAAGAAATTAAATATCAGACAACAAATAAATATAGCAGGAGGTGTAATTGGGGCTTGTTTGACATACAGGATGAGGCAGAATAGGATTAGTAATTCAACAGAATGTGCTGTTTATTCTGTTTTGATGAGCTTGGCAGACTTGCCTTTTACTTTCCCCATCACGGATACCATTCAGATCAAAGACTTCAGACAAACCATACCATAGGGACATCTTTTCTAGACTAAGCTAGACTCACGTGGATGGCAACTCAAGGCAAGCAACAGGCAAAAATCCATTTCCCCTGGAGTCAAAACTTCCAATACCATACCAATTTGGAAATGTGAAACTTCAGGTGGTGAGTGTTGGATATAGATTTCCACTATACTGTCCAGAACTAGATACAGAAAAGCGYAGGTATCTGCCATAGCATGAACAATAGATGGATTGCACACAACATGCATTCTGCAGCACAAGTTTGTCAGAAGCACTTTGCCTTTTAAAATAACATAGAGCCACTAGGTTATTATCCAAATGCAATCACAAACCAGACTCAACAAATATGGATAATATTTGGAACTCCCCAATTCACTATAAACAAAACCAAACTTTGTGAAATGCAATTCATATTTGCTCATGTGGAACTTTCTTTAAGATCTTGGGCTTTAACAAAAGCAACTCTCAGGGTGTTAAGAAAAGTGAATTGVGGTGTCATCAATTTGGGCTCTACCAAACGAACTGCTTGGAAAATTTAAGCGAATTGACGTGTCATCCTATTTTTGGCTAGTCTGGACTGATCCACACTATTCATTTAGCCATAAATTGTCTAAAATGTCAAAGCACTTGACCAACCTGAACTAAATCTTCAAAGGCCACTCCTAGTCCCCTGTAGTTTTTAGCAATGTATAAAACTAAGGAACGTGTACTTCTCAGAAGCTCATCTCTGCAGTACAAACCAAAATGCATCCGCTGCAGCAAAACCTTTTTATCCATTCCAGTAGCTTCTGCCCAGCTACTCATGTTAACTACTTGTCCAAGCTCCTCTTCCATTCTTGTTCTGATTCTTTCGAGTTCTGCAACCAACTGTTATGTCACAGAAAGTGATGCTTAAAGAGAGTGAAATCTAACRAGCAGAAATTAATTGTTAACTTGAAATAAGCTGGAAAAGCACCTTAACACCTCTAGACATCTCTGCCTCGTTTTTTGCCACTTTTTGTCTTTTACTYCTGGAATTTGATGATCTCTTTCCTAAAGAAAGAATTGACTGTTGACGGCCCTTCACATTAGTTTTTGGGGACCTTTCCAGGTCCTTACTGCTCTTCTCCAGTGATCTCTTTCTTCTGGATTTTCTTTCTTCTTTCCTTATAGAGTGAACGAGGACCTTATTCGCGAGATCATCTGTAGGGCCATTTACCTGTGCTGCGTCAACAAGATCATTTAGTGCATTAGACAGGCTAGATGAGGTTGGGGGTTTTACTGACCTAAATAGACAGGTTTGGAATAGTTTTAGAGCTCCAAGCCTTTCCAACTGCACTAGAATATCTCTTTCCAACCTTGTCAGTTCCGAATCAGCAATTGTATCCTCCAAAATATCGAGGTTTTTCATCAATAAACTAAAATATAATGCCTTAGTACCCTCTAAACTTGTAAGCTGTGTCAGATTGCTTGCTTTTATGGTGCTTCCGACATTATCACGAAGCATACCACATGAACTAGTGCCAGGTCCCCTACTTTCATTCTCAARAATTTGTGTGGGTAATGAACACCTTTGATCTCTGAAAGAATCACCCAAAATGGCTACTCGCTCCTCATGGATAACAGATTGGAAAGACATCCTTGCCGAGTCATAGAAAGCCTCATTACCTTTCACTGTATCATTTTAAGAGAAGCCAAATCACTGAACATATTGGRAGTTGCAGTAATGAAATAAAGAGGAAATAMTGTGCAAGGTGAATATAGGATACTTCTAGCCTACAGAAGAAAACCAAACATAACTCGGCATTTGAAATCCTGAAAATTCATATAATATGGATTTGAGTCTCAAATTGATTTACCAAWMGAAATAAAAGAGTGGAAGTAAAACCWTGGACACTTCTGTTTGYGGTATTCAACTAATAAAACGAACATGAATCATTCTACTAGTTCTAGTGTACTCGGTCTCAAGTTCTACATTTRGTGCTCCCCTCCGACAGCATTAAATAACAATTCTTCTATGCCTGCAGATTCTAATTTTGGACCTAAGACATGAATAAGCTATCAAGAATTCATTCCCCATATCGGCTTGTGCAATGTGGATTATGGGGTGGCATACATGTGAACTTCTCGTAAGTATTGGACAAGAAGAAAATAGCATTTCCCAATTGGCAAAGGAGGCCCCCCTTTTCTCACCGAGTAGTATAGTGTGCAAACTATCCTTCTTAACATTTGTTAAGACTTGTTAAAACCATATAATTGATTTGTCTCTGCAAGTTCATGTATGCAAAGATGAACCTTTTACAAAATCGAATTATCTATTTCCCATATTTTGAGTAATTCGTCTAGATAAATTTAAAACCTTTTACTCATAAAGATAACGTTACAATCACAGCAGTATACTGCAACAATCCTATCATCCACRAAAAAGAAGAAAAACAAAAAAATCAGATAATTTTTATGTCCATGAACTAATAGTAACTATTTAAACTAAAAAACGACTCAGTGGATGAACTCACAGGAATATGAAGCGGGCAAAGATGATGAGTTGGAGGCAAAAGGAGGATGGACTGAGGGACCCCATCTCAAATTCAGCCTAAAASCCATAGCTTGTTTATATACACAGAGCAGGCAACAGTGCCCATGAAACGCTCATGTGTGCTGGAAATGGAGGCAGCAAAGGTAGGAAGAGAGTTGGAAGTAAGTTKCCAGGCGGTGGATATACAGGTCTTGTCAGCTCTGAACCACTGGTTCCCCATCTCAAGCCATAGGTCGATCGRTACCAATCACAAAATATCATACTTCTTATTTTGTCCCAGCCAATTCCAACCCCCACCGAAGGATAAAAATATAGTAGCAAATGATAATGGTTCCAATTTTGGCCTGAAATCTTTGACAAATGTCTCATTTTCCGAGTTCAAGTTTGGTTAGTACGTAATTACCTACAACTAGTACATGTCTAATTTATAATGTACAGATATCTGTTTTTTTCTTTTCAGACTAATTAATATTTTTAAAATTAATTTGAGTTTGATCCTCGTTATATATGTAAAGTAAGTTCAGTTCTAATTTAAAAAAAATTTAACTCAGTGCTTTTTTCAATATGACACCGTGAATTCGAAATTTTACCATGCTTATTAAGTATTTCAAATTATTAAATTATATACAAAGATTTGTTGATAAATCATGACACTGTGATTGCAGTACTATTTTTATGAGGTGAAGATGTTGAATATTTTGAATTTGAGTTATGCCTTTCTCTAATTTGTCTTATTTTGCAAATTGTGATGATCAATTTGACTCCTAAACTTTGATTTATTAATTATATAATTCTTTTTATTTTTCAATGATTTATAAATTTCAAGAACGATACACTATGATTTCTCTTAACTCCTTTAAAAAAAAAAAAAAAAAAAACTGATCCATCCCTTAAGAAAACAACAAAAAGAGTCCTTATTCATCAACTTAAATTTATTTGAACTTGGGCTTTTATGAGAAGAAGTTTGGCCCAAATGGAAAATTATTATTTTAGGTCCAAGCTCAACCCAGATAAAGAAAAATAGAAGTAGATTCCGGCCCAACTTTTGGATTAGGCTTTCATGTTTGCRAAATATACACGTGTAACTTTGCACATAATCCATTGTATAAGAATACGTAGGGCTGGACATGCATAGAGCCAACGTAGCTTGGGTCCACTGCAAAATGGGCATAATTATCAGGTTCCAATTAGCCCAATCCAGTTTTATATAAGCTGTGGCCCAACAGTTCAGGTTGAGGGGATTAGGCTAAAGTACACTCTTAATTGGAAAATATTTAGGAAACCTTTTATTTATAAATTGCATGTACAAAAAACCCAGTTTATTTAACCAACAGTTTGGAAAAATTGATAAGTAAATTGTTAAGATAAGGCGATGTCCTAAATCCCTACTTATGGTCTCATATTAAAAGAGTTTTGAAATTAGACATTCTAATTAAGAGTCAAATTCAACAGTTGAAATCTGAACGGAGCCCGAATCAATCGTACTAAGTGGGAATATTAGGTAATTTAACCAAAAAAAAAAGTATCATTTTTTTTAAGAGGTACAACATGCAATACATGTAGATCAAGTTTCAATGACGATAACTTACACAAAATTAGGTATACATAAGTATTTTTAGAACAATAATGTTATTTGATTCAATAGTGAACCACATCTAATGTAGCTCAATGAGTAAATTAGTGCATAAAGACATGTATAACTATACATCTTTATGCAATGCATTTATTAGTATTGGATTACTGTTGTAATTATACATCCACATATTTTGACTAAATATAAAACTAAATAGGCATTACTCTTTTAGAAAGTATTATAACAGATCGTAAGCTTTAAAATATCATATATTTTCATAAATTATGAATTACAAAGATAGCGTATAACTATTTAAATTTTGTAATCCGTAATAAATTTTGGCGAAATTTTCCTCTTAGAAACCTCTTATCGACGGATTGAATGCCATTATTTCCTTTGTCATGATCAAATTAAAGAAGATTGTGACAGTACTTTGTAAATAAGGCAAAAGTGAGAGACCACAACTGAACTAATCATGCAACCGAAGGGCTAAAACTGGAGCAGGGATAGCACTGTGTGGGGTTTGGTTAATTAATCACCGAAATATTTCGTAAAAGTATAGTTGATAAATTTTTAAATATTTAGAAAGCGTCTTTTTTAAAATAAAATTTTAGGTCCGAACCATAACGAAGGAAAATGACGGACAACCGTGTCAACCGACCAAGCCATGCCATCCAAGAATCCCAAAAGATGCCCATTTATGAACTGGAATCTTTGAGTCCCATTCCAATTAGTTCCCTATTTAAATTTAGGTGGGACAAAKTTCACCAAATTTATGCTAGCATGTGACAGAAATTATTAAGTTTTGAATTCTCTACCCAACCCTATTAAGATATTATCTGATAATTTAATTTAATATTTTAAATTGAATAAATTAAATATGTAATGAATTAAGTTTATTTTATAATATAATTCTGAAATGTCTCAATATATTTAAGTGTTCTTAATTCATTTTACAAGTTTTAAGTGATAATATTTTGATTTAAAACTAAAGCATTTTAAGTCAAATTACCAAATGTAATATTCAGATTGAGTCATTTTAAAGTAAATATTTAACATTTATAAATTTAATTATTTTTTGTACTCAGATGTCAGACTTTAATTTTATCAAACGAAACGTTAAGTAAGAATTCCCCCCTAGTGAGTTAGAACTCTAAGTGGGGAACTTTGAATGTACCATAAATTTGGCCGATGACGTGCCACACATGACTTGGTGAAATCGTTTGCATTTTAAAATATCTTACATTATTATCTCAGAAAGAAAATATTTAAGTCCGATTTGATATACTGAAGTCTAATTTATACTATATTAAAGTATTATATTATAATCTAATGAATTTTTTTAGATAATTTTGTCCTCTTATTCTATTCAAAAATTAATCAATAATAGTTTTATTTTAATTTAAAATATAAAAGATCACTAAAAAGAGTATTCGCTTAAAATATATTTTATATGTCAATAAAATTAACATTAATAATATTATTAATATATATAATATTTTACATTAAAAAACGTGCATGATTATGAAAAGCAAAGGCATCTAATACGATTGGTGGTCCATTATCTCCTTTAAATAGACTTTTATAATTTCATATTTAAATTCTAATATAAGCGAAAATCAACAAAAGATAAGTATATAAATAATTATTAAGAGTAACATAATGCACGAAAAATTAAAATTTATATCAAATATAATTACATTATATCTGTCCAATGATATGGTATAGTTTATTTATCTTCCTTTAATCTCTAATAAGATATTTAAAATATTAATCGACACAATTAATAAAATAATATAATAAAGTGTGATATAAAATAACATGTAATGCATGCTATTCCACACTAATATACCTAAATTTCTAAACATTAAGGTTCTTTTTGTCATTTTAGTTTTTTTTTTTTTAATTCGACGGCGTCCGCGAACAGATTGGCAGAATACAATTGATATTTTGTCAAATATTCATTTTCTTAAGGATTGCAGGTAAGAGGAAATGAAGTTTGAGATCAGTGACGGCCAAAAAGCTACATAAGTTTAGAAAGGGAGTGGCGGGTCTCCATTTGAGAATCCATTCACTATTCTTCCATCCCTAATTTTATTTTAACTTTTCTAGAAAATACATGTTCAGAAATGTATTAAAGAAACTGATAATTATTACCTCATCATTTTAGCATGATTATATGCCCGAGGAATAGTTAATTGTATAGATAAATATTTTTTAGATTGGTTCCGTACCAAGATGAATAAACAAGTTCTAAATTCTAGTTGTGATATTTGTATGAAAAAGTGAAAAAGAAAAGTATAGATTTAACYAATACATTGTGGAACTTTCAATAGTTTCTCATTTATATCAAGATTCGTTATTTATGGAAATGCAGAAGAATGAAAATGATCTGGAATCCTTAATTTCGGAACGGGTTATGGTTTTTATTGAAATCAAAAAGAAGAAGAGATGAGAGTTTCAGACCGGTGAGAGTGGTGCGATTTAGACGAAGGAGATGATAGAATCCTCAAATAATCAATTCGTCAAAAGATATTCATTTTCAACTTAGATTAACAAGTTTTCGGGATGAAAGAAACAAGTTTAGAGGCAACCGTGAYGATCAGAGGTGGCCTCAGGTAAGGTGGGAAAAATGAAGAAGAAGAAGAAGGGGGATGAGAAAAAAAGAAAAGAAAGTTAGTATTTAATAAAARATTAATGTATTTATTGAATACGTCTTATTTCGATAAATATACTCAATTTATTTACATCATGATTTCAATAACCTTTCTCAAGTATAAAAGTCTAAAGAGAGCCTAAAATGGCAAAAAAATCTAAATATTTACAAATTTTCTTATACATATTTAAGTTTGAATGTTAAATTTAGTTAGAGATTGCTTAACCATTGTGAGGTTAAAAATCGCTTAACCATTGGAAGCCAGAGCTGCTCGATCCAGCTCGAACGAATAAACTATCAAGTTAATATTTGCCCCAAAAAATAATCAAGTTTAGTCACGTGTCTATGTATATTTTATATATATATTAAAATTATTAAATAATATAAGATAAGGAAGGGCTATATTCCTAAAATATATAGTATGCTATAAGTGCATTAAACGATAATATAAGGSCACTGCCACAACTATTAACTTTTATGTACAAAAGGTACATGTTTGGTGACAGATAGTGTCACGTGAAAAACATAATTTTATAAGCTTTTTAAGGCTATGRTTCTTTTGTTTTTATCTTAGGGTATATTTGAATTAGAGTTTGGAGAAAGAGACGTTATTTTAGTGCAAAAAGATTATTTGTTTGAAGTAAAATTTATTGTTAAAATGTAAAATAATTTTGGTTAGAATGATTTTBGAATTAAAAATTGAAAAAAATGAATCAAAATAATAAAAATTAATTTTTAATATTCAGACAGTATGATTTAAAAGTAAATAATGAAGATTTTTTWATSGTTTATTTTTTTAATTCTTAGAGATTGAAAAAATGTTATTTGAATATAAAAAGTAAAACAAGTAAATTTTTTTAGATAAAAGTTAAATATTTAGTAGATAAAAATATAAAATTAATGACTGTTAGGTCGTTAATGAATAGACCTATGTGGAGAATAATTGGTGGGGTCATGTGTGCCGTGTACGTATCATCCACCGTAAAGATAGTTTCACGTGCAATAAATTGTGGGTGTACTAGGAATAGACRCGACAAATTTGATGCAACCAATGGGTTACCAAGATCTCGTACACTAGAGGAAGACACCAACCGCTGTCCCCCTATCATATCATGTGATATGTGTATGTTTTTTTGAAACTAGTCATATCATGTGATATTGAAAACCTCCTTTCACATATTATAAGTGCACTCGAGAATCTATATGTATCTAAAATGTTAAACGCATCAAGGTTGATTCAATTGATTAAAAGATAAAATTAATATTWTGATCTCGTGCATTTAAAATATTTCCTATAATTTCTTATGAAAACATATATCGATTATGTTTTATCTTTTTACTAATAGGCTCACCTAATTGAAYTGTCTTATAGTATCCCTAATGTTACCATATTAATCTTAAGTAATTTTTCATAAATGATGGTTAATATATGAAATATTAATGCACGTTAATGTCAGAGGGAAGGAAAATATTAAGTTCAATGCATAATATCAACATTCTTTAATCTCATTTACATAAACATTTTTTTTTTAAATAACGTAATAAGAATAACCTCTAAACTCAAAAATTATTCTATAAATAATATAAAAATAACTTTTAAAATAACGTAATGAGGAAGAMTTTAGTATATAGAATCAACTATTGCCTTATATAGATGGTTTCATAGCTTTTGTTCGGTTCAGAGGGAACCCAGTAAGGTGGTTTCAATGAAGCCTTCCTTTGGTTGTGCATTTGCGTTGTAGTTAAGCATCTTTTAACGTATTTAGGCCATTTCTATCCTAATTATCGGTCTTGTGGGGATCCCTATTCCTAAATTATGGTGCATTAAGATCTACATTCGATTACCAATTTTAAAGTCAATTTGGTGACATTGATTCTTTTTCAATTATTTAATTACATATTAAATTTAGAAATTAATCTCTTTAATATTTACCGCTTGAATAAGATCTCATTGATATGAGTTCATATTCTTGTGCCAATCAAAAACACATACCTTTAATATGTATATATATATATTCGACTTAAATCATATTCACTTATCTAATATAATTAATGAAGTGTCGGGATGATTGAGAGTTCGATCTCTTAARTGCAGGATTATTTCATTTATGTGKTGTAAGAATAATCATTATATATTTTTTTTTATAATTTTTTTGTAATCTTCGAAAAGAGGGRAAAAAAAATGCGTTTCACATTTGAGGTGTATCATTATCAAGAAGATTATTGGTCATTATTGATGTGCAGTGATCAAACCAATAATTGATTACGAACATGCATTTTATCAAATTTGAGGTATTATTCAAGATGATTAATTGGTCACTCATTCGCGTTTCACAATTTAAGTTATTTTAAGAAGAAATTTTATTTTTATAATGACAGTTATTCTATATTATCAAGAAAAAATATTTTAATTTTACACTATTTATATATTTTGAAAATTAATTTGTTTGACTTTTTTTGTATTTTTTTAAGAGACTTTAAATGAATTTGAAAATTTATATAAAAATAATAGGGGAGAAAGAAGGAAAATCATAATTCGTTGACGTTGAATGAAAATAATTAAAGAAGAWAGAATAGAGATATATTAGAAATCTTAAATWAAAAATATTATTATATTAAATATGTGTATAYGAGTGTACCTACTACTGATGCTTTCTGYGATGTACAACCATCAWTACTATCACTTGCCTTTCTCGAAGCTGGTCCCTCCCCAATCTCCATGCTTTCCAGATGAATCATCTGGTCACGTCTATATAGGCCCATTCTGCAGATACTCTGATCACGGTGATCTCTATTTGTGGTTACTGTTGGCTTTATATACCGTACGTCTTAAAATATCTGACCACATTAAAAGGCTCTCAGAAGATTCATCAATCCAATACGTACATTACTTGGCTAGTTGGCTTGAACAGAGTATGGCACTTGCCAAAGCTCTTGCTTTCAAACCTCATTTTGATGCTTCTCGGAGAGAAGATGAGTTTTGGTSTAGCCATGGTTTGCTGCAACGTCGGGGAGATAGACTTCATTATAAGGCATTCCGGTGCCCGACTAAGTGGAAACTTTTCGCTTGTTCATGGACGACTACAACWACAGGTAATTATTCATTGGGTCAATGTTATACTATGTTTTAAACCTTRCACTTTGTTTGGKTGGACTATTATTAGTACRTTCTTAATGTCTGCTAATAGTTAATTAGACGACTTTGTTTCGATTACACTATAGTAAATATACAATGATTTTGTCCAAATGGAGAAAAGCCATGTGGCGGAGCCAACTTATCGTTCAACTCTATAGTCAATTCCGAGGATTAGCAAGATTACAAGTTTTTTTATTGTACTATACAAGTTTATTTTTTTTATTATGATCTAAATTTTTTAATATAAAATCTAATGTTTTTTAAGTTTGGCTCAWAATTTACAAAATTTATGTTGAATTCCTGAATTTTTCCTCACCCGATGGTACACATAAAAAAGGTGATTTATAGTATAAATACCTTCGAAACGAATTATACTATTATAAATAGCGATATTATAATACGTTCTTTGTCATACTTTTTCAACAATTAATCAATTATACTACAACAGTATATATATTCTTGCCTTACCTCTTCCAACATCACCATCACCTTATCCTCGATTCAAGTACATTTACACATTATGTCGGAAAGTAGGAAGTGTACTAAAGATATTTTAGTACATATTTTTTTTTCACATATATCTCCACTAAAGGTGGTAAAGTACAATTTTGATTTTGGAATTTATAGCTTGAAATTATATATAAATATTTTAGGTGGAAAATTTCTGTTCACACCATGATTTTTTTCTGGAAAGGATTCCCTCAATATTAATCTTATAATTATTACTAAAAAAGGTATTCCGTAGACTGTTGAGTTACAAATAAGGAAAGTTGCGTCTCCCGGACCCGCCGGAGGAGATTTGAATAGAGTTTGGGTTGGGCTTGGGATTTTGGTATTCTTATAGAGCCCATTTTCAAACAACTCGAGAACCCCCCCAGCCCACGGACATATACATATTGTATAAATTTTATACCTTAAACCCTATTTTCTGTAAATGTTTACAGATTAATAAATAATTATTTATTGAGTTTTACTCAAAGATGCATAGCCCAAACTTCAGCCCAGAACGCATTTCAAATATCTGGGCTGCGTTTGGGCTCATTTGAATGTTTATTTTCAAGTTTTGGGTTAGCTTCGGTCATCCATAATTTTTGGTCTTGGGTACAAGAACGCCCGGCGCCAAATGAGTTGAATGGTTCTGGGTGCATTTTAATAATCGGCCCAGGGYGCATYGGCCACACAGCACACGCTTGGGCTTAGTGCCTTATTTTGTATCAGGTTTGTTGAAAATTTTAAATTTTAAAATTTTTTAATCTGAATAGTCAATATAAATAAATTTCAAGAAAGATAAAGTCTATTAAATTTATTAAAATATAATAGGGGTATTATCAAAAAGTTCCTTGAGAGAATATTACGTTCAACAATTTGAGGTGTTGCAGTTTGAAAAACCTGTAAATAATAATATATTTGGTTATGAAGGAAATTTAAATAATAATTATAAGAAACATGTTAATAAAATTAACATTTCCTGTACCTTTATTTACTAAAATTAATATTATTAAATAATGACGTGTTTTGCAAGGTAATTAGCTAATTAGCGTTTATCCATAAGTAATTTAGTGGTCAATTAGAGGGATTARATAACTAACACCGATTTTCATGCTCAAATTTTACCCATAAATTATATTGAATCCTTCATCTACGTTAATTCTTATTTATTCATCTCGCAAACTTTCTTGCAAGTTAAAACAACTTCTTCTCTTTTTCTGATCATTCTTGCTTTCAACTTCTCCTGCGAAATCAAGATGGGTACTGCTGTTGAAAGTATGTTTTTGATGTTATTTTAGCATTCTAGATTGAGTTCAAAAGCTTTACATAGAGGTATTGATTTATAGAATGATTTATACGTATGTGAGCAGCACCAATTAGCAAGAATGAGAGAGTTGAAGAGAATGCAGCAAAAGGGTTGGATGAAGGCTTTTTTGTCCCAGAGAGCAATGCATTTGGACAAGCTTTTAGGGATTATGACAAGGAAACCGAAAGAAATAAGGCTGTGGAAGAATTCTATAGGATTAACCACATCAATCAGACCTACGAATTTGTAAGAGATACTAATTATTAAGCTGTAAAAATTTTATTTCGAAATCTGTGTTTGGTTTTATTCATCATTATATGATGGTGAATGGTGATGATCACAGGTGAAAAAGAAGAAAGAGGACTTTGGGAAGTTCGATAGGGCAGAGATGAGCATATGGGACTGCTGTGAATTGTTGAATGAGTTTGTTGATGAGAGTGATCCAGATCTTGATGAGCCACAAATTGAACATCTTCTTCAATCTGCAGAAGCCATCAGGAGGGATTACCCTAATGATGATTGGTTGCATCTCACTGCACTAATCCATGGTAATTTTCTTTAAATTGTCAATTCAAATTGTACTACCCCTCCTTTACATGTTTACTAATAGCTCAGGGATTATGGGCATTCTTACATACATGGAAGCTCCCTACCACCCTAGCTAGGAGTTCCATTAACCATTCTTTTCCATATAGCTGATTTAGTTTGAAACCGGTAAGGAACTACAGCTCCTTATCACCCCCTTGGGGATGTACTCTACCTGGCTTTGGATAGGTTTTGGTTTTCCTTGGTATGGTAATCTTTTACTCTCTTTTGATGCAGATCTGGGCAAGATTCTGTTGCACCCTAAATTTGGAGCTGAGCCACAATGGTGTGTTGTAGGTGAGTATTTCCTTGTGGGGTTTTCGGATTTCTCAATCAAAGAATTTTCRTATGTAGACTTGGGAAGAAACTCAATGATTCTARGGGCCGGAAGTTCATCTGGTTGATTGTGTTTTTAACATTTATGATTTATGGGATCTTGTTCTAATGGCCTTCTCTTGTCTTGCATGCAGGCGACACATTCCCAGTTGGTTGCGCATTTGATGAGTGCATAGTTCACTACAAGGTAGAGTCCTTCAATCCCTAGGGGACCAACAATTGAAAGATTACTAAATCTTGTATCACATGTATGCCTCCTATTTGAGGCCCAGCTCCACTAGTATCACATGTATGCTTTTCTGTAAGTGCCTTTTGCTTGACACTTTGGTGTGTTGCCCAGCATTTCAAGGACAACCCTGATTGGGGACATCCAGTATACAGCACCAAGCTTGGAGTCTACACCGAGAATTGTGGGCTTGACAAAGTCACCATGTCTTGGGGACATGATGAATACATGTACATGGTATGCTTCAAAGGATCTAGAAATCCCAATAGCYCTCTGATTTGAACCCCTCCCACCCCTTCTTTACTGTGTAGGTTTCACGATGATCAGGGAAGGTTATTTCCACTCAACCCTCTTTTTCTTGACAGGTGATGAAGGAAAACAAGACAACTCTCCCTCCTGCTGCATTGTTTATAATCAGATTTCATTCCTTTTATCGTAAGCCTCTACTTCCATCTAAAAAGCTCTGATCCTTYGAAGTTTCTACATCTGAAATTTAATTTCAGTAATACATATTGAGGCTACTTAATTTGGGGTTATTATTTATTAAGCATCAGTAACTTTCTTCGGCTGATCTTGCAGCAATGCACAAGAATGGTGCCTATACTTACCTCATGAATGATGAGGACAAAGAAATGCTCAAATGGGTTAACCTCTTCAAGTAAGACTTTGCTCTTAATACTTTCTTAAGCTTTAATTTGATGAAAAGAAATACTCAAAATCAAAGTTGATCACCAACCTCCAGTTATTTATATGTGTTTCACATTGTTTTGATTGTTTCTTATGCTATGCAGCAAGTATGATCTCTATTGCAAAAAGCAAGTTAGATTGATGTGGAAAAAGTGAAGCCCTTACACCTCTACCTCATTGAAAAGGTTTTGACCCCATCTCCCTTGAACAAATGTAGGACTATTGACCCCAGAAACCCCGCCCCACCAGCCCCTCCCCTAAAAAGGAAAAGAAATGTCATATGGTTCTTGGATTTCTAGGGCCTGAACTGTTCTAAGCGTGTTTGCAGTATTCCCTGCCGAGCTCAAATGGTGAAATCAAAGAGATGAATGTTCTTCAAGGTCATCAACCTTCATCACATATAGAGTTGTTGCCCAAAAATGCTCCAGAAATTTGGTATCGTGAGAGTCAATAACTACTGCATATCTGTGCATCATGAGACTCAAAAACGTGTCTAGTAACTAGTTCTTCTTTCTCCAAATTCTTTTTCTTTCGCTGTAAATCATTGTCAAAGAGAAGAAGTGTTACATGCATATTGTCAATAATAGCTAGTCATATCTTATGATAATACTATTTCCTTACAAGAGTTTCATCCATGATTAGAATAAAGGGCCAAAAGATAACYGTGCTTTGATTTACATTTGTGTAGATCAACTTTAGTTGGATAAAACAGAACTATAATTAAGTATGGTGAATTTAAGAAATTTAATGCTGAATTTGGCAAGACTTTGAGGCTAGAGTAGTGTACGTTTACGATTTTGTTCAATGTCAAACCCGAATAATATAGATAAAATTTTTTGTTTAATTACAAATCGAGATGGTTTGTTAGCAAATTCACAGTCTTCCCCTATCATTAAATCGAACCTTATTGCACCTGAAAAAAGAAAAAGAAAAAATGGATATAGAAATACATCGAAGATAACATCAGATATGGCTTTCCATCTTGTCATAACATCAGATATGGCTTTCCATCTTGTCAGCTTTAACCAACGGATTCTGGTTTGCTATAGCCACACGTCCAACACTTTCGTAATCGAAGTTGCAGTCGTGCTCCTCCGGGTATCGATGAATGCCGCAGAACGTTCCTCCACATCGGCATGCAAATCCTAGAATCCCGACMTTCKYGTTACAGCACGAGCATCTGTTCTTCTTATTCGAAGGAATATTATTATTCTCCAATGCTGTAGGCGATGAATTTGCACAAGGATCTAAAAYACTCAGATCTCGACCGCAATTCACCGCCGATAAAACGGAGGAATTGGCTGATGAATTAGTTTCTTCCTTCAGATAAARTCTGTAGCATTTTGAKCAAAGATTACGAGTCGCCGGCGAACCAAAAAGGCCGCAATCTCGTGCGCAGAGTGTGGGAGTTTCCGATTGAATGTTTCGTGCAGTATCATCCATCTTGCTTGGAGATTTAGAATTCTTCTTCTGATTCTTCGACTTCTTCGACGATGTTGTGTTGATATATATGTATTAATAGGAAGATCTGTGGAATTTGAATTGATGATGATGGTAATGGGTAATTGCTAATTCGTATGGTGTATATAAAAGGAAGGTTCAGTTCGAAACAGAGTAGGAATTAGATTTTCGATATCCTATCTAAATTAGGGGTTTCTCTTGAGTAAATCTAAATAGGGATTGGAAACAAAACATAATTATCCATTATATTCCTGTTATAATTGAAAAATCATTATGCACCTCGTTGTTATTTATTTTTGAGTCTCGATTTTTTAAAATCCTTGATGTTGGGCTAAATTGTCAAACACATATCATTGTTTGAATTTGGCCACTTCCCCCCTCATCACATGTAGGACGGAAATTTGTGTAGACTTCTTTCCTTAGCAGTTGAATTTACACTTGTACCCCTCATTCTCTCCTCAGAACTGTATGGACAAACGCATCTCCACTAGTTGCCAACCACATGTTTTCTCTGTGAAGCACAGACTCTGATATTCTCCTCTTGACGGATTCCAGTCACACCSCCCCTTCTCTCTCTCTCAAAGAAGTAGTCATGCTCGGGTCTCTGAAACTGATTCTTTTCATACCTGTGTTGCTGGGGATGTTAGCTTTGATATGGAAAAATGAGCGCACTTCAAGATGCAAATCAATAAGATACCCACCTTAATACTTGAAGAAAATCCCCATTCTCTACTGGTATTTGCAGTAAACAGAGATGCCTTTTTCAATGGCCTGATAGCAAGAACTGGGGGAAATGAAAAAGTGCACCATCTTTGAATGAGTAAATGAGGAGCAGTTCGATCGTAGCCATACTCTTTCTCCTTCTTAAATTAAAACATGTTCTTTGCTGTAGTAACRAGTAAGGCTACAAGAAGTTGGGGCAAAGCCCATCTTATATTACACGGTATTTTTTGGTGCAAGTCTCTCTTTCTTGGAGTAATGAAAGTAAGTGAAGTTTTCTATTTTATTTATTTATTTATCTATTGAGTTCTTGGATTATAGATAATGGTTTCTTCTGAGTTTGCTGGTTTGAGGAACGGCGGAGTGTACTGATCAGCGAGGATTCAGAAGAGTTGATGGGGAGAGAGAGAGAAAGAGAGAGAAGGAAGCTGTGTATGGATGAAGAAAGAAGTAGGCTGAAAAGTTTTAAGAAAACTTGGGAATTGAACCTTCAATGCAGGGCTATTTTTTGGAATCACTTAAGAAAAAGAGATATTTTTGACATTTCAAATTATCCCTCAAAGGCCATTTAAATCAGGTAAACGGAAATTCTCAACTGGGAGGGAAGTGGTCACATTTAAACAATGGGTATGTTTTGACAATTTGATCAAATAACAGGTCATTTTTTATACTTAACCCTTTACTTTTTAATACTTCTAAGCCATGACACCATATTCGGATAGTCCGATAGTCCAGTGCACTCTCTATTATAATTTTCATTACACTATAGCAGCTTAGCACGATATATATATTTATTAAGTACTTTATTAAGTACTTGCGAATAATTACTATTGATTTAAGATGGAGTGTATCTACATATAGATTCAAATCCTACTATATATNGAAATCACTCCATCCTGAGTTGTATGGATTTGCATAAGAATTGTGCTCCCGTTGCGATGGACCTGAAACTCCCCCATTTTGATTGGCACCCGCCTTGGCCGTACAGCAGATATATATATATATATATATCTCGAGTTCTTTTATTTTTAGTAATTAAAATTCAAATTTTATAATAAAATAGTAACTGAGTGAGTGGATGCAAGTATTACTGCATTGATCAAATGTTGAGCATAATGTTTTTGAATTAAGAAATCAAGATGAAAGTTACAGGAAAAGTATTAGGTCATTTAGTTAGTTATTTTTTTTTTTAATGATAAGTCAAGTAGCTTCTTTCCGATGAAACTAGTTACTTATTTTCTATTTTCTAGAGATTGTATATAAACTGATATGAAGTACTTTGTAAGGATACGAGTAATAACTATCTTTACCTCTGAAATGCATTTTATCACCTTTGCATACTTCAATCTATTTTATGAAATTTAACTCGGTATCAGAGCAACCTATGAGTTCTGTGTGGATTCTATATGGTGATCTATATATTTCATATGTGTGGATTCTATATAGTGATCTATATATTTCATATGTTTTACTTTGTTTGGTGACTGTGAAGAATCTAGATTCAATAACGGCTTTTAGTCCCTTCTATTTGCACCCCAATGAGAATCCAACTCCTGTGCTTGTACGATCACCTCTCAGGGCACACAATTATAATACATGGAGCATAGCATGTGGCAAAATAGGTATCCCTTCGTTGATGGTACAATCTCCAAACTTGATTAGTCAGTTCTAAATATGCTTGTTCGGAACAATGTAATACTAAGGTTGTGTCCTGGCTTGTTAATTCTATATCACCTACAATTGTTCAAAGTGTGTTGTGGCTCAATACTGCTGAAGAGATTTGGAAACTTTCAGATCTAATAGAGGAACTGTATAGCCTCAAACAAGGATCATTACTAAATTTTTTACGTCACTAAAAATTATTTGGGATGAGATGATGAACTTAAGGCCAATTCATGCCTGCCTTTGCACACCAAATTATAATTGTCCAGCTTTAACATCAATTTAGAACTACGTTGAGAATGATCATGTGATTAGATTCATAAAACGCCTCATGACAGTTTCTCCTTACTCAAGACACAAATTCTTTTGATGAAGCCCTTGCCAACAGTTATTGCTGCTTTTTCAATAGTTTTAACACCTAAGAGGCAAATGAGTTATGCCTATTATCACCCACAATCGGGATCTAGTCCAATAATGGTTAATCTCGGACATCAATTTGCAAACTCTAAACAGCAGTCCCATTCGGTGTTCTTAGCTATGCTAGGAGGTGTGTACATAGCAACTACCAACAACAAATTAATGGTTTTAACCATAATTTTTGTAGAGGAAGGAAAAATATGTCAGGAGCAAAAAAGAAAGTCACATTCAATTTACTCGAACCCTTGCATTCAGGCAGCAGTTGCTTTGGGAGAATAGCTGGAAAGTTCTCCCCCATCCTTGTCAATTTTCATTACCTTTCGGCTTTTCCTTATTATTATGAAAAATCTCAAGAGTTTCCTTCTCTTCCTCTTCTTTCTTGAGTTTGTTCAATCTCGAAGGTAATGGAGAACTTGTCGCTAGTATATATAATTGTTCATCATTAAGTGTTTTAGGTTGCTCTGTTCTTGTTTGGAAAGCAATTATTTCCTTCTCCTCTTGTTCATTTTTTGATAGCCCGCCAACCTACCAGGAAAAGRCGGTATGGTTAATATCCTAGGCTTGACAAAATTTTGTACTTACCTGATTAGTTGAAACTTCTTTGGCTTTCACTCGTCATCTTCCTTGTGTACTTCCTCCTTAGGTGAAATATCTTGCACTTCCATTTCACTTCCGAGGGCCATGACACTCACATGTCTCTTGGTTCTATATCAACTCAAGAATGCAACTCATCTTGGTTTACTTCAAGTTCACTCACATCGGTTGCTGCGTTGTACATAATTGTTCTCTAGTCTTGTTGAAACCTTTGTCTTTTTTTGGTTATACCAATAATTTTTCTGTTGCATCAACTTAATATTATTCTCCATTTTCATAACATTATCTTCTAGAGACTTACTAGGCTTATGATTTAGAGAGGGATGTTGTGGTAGAGTAGGTTCCCAAGCTTGAGAATGTCGAAAACTTTGTGGTTGTGCTTCATAATTAAAATCATYGAAATCACTCCATCCTGAGTTGTATGGATTTGCATAAGAATTGTGCTCCCGTTGCGATGGACCTGAAACTCCCCCATTTTGATTGGCACACTCATAAGGATCATATCTCCTATTGGGTGGACCTAGAAAATCCTCCACTTACATTGACATACTTATAGAGATCATCTCGAAGTATAGGACATTGATCAATAGGATGACCAATGTTGGAACAAATTTTACAAGCATCCACTTGTACTTCGATTCTTGCAGCAAGATTTCTCACAATAGCAATTAGCGTGTAGCTAATTATGTTCAAGGGTTGAAAAACCTACCTCATGTTTTGTCCWAATCCATAAAGGTTGTAAATCACAAGCCATAAAGGAGTTCATATTGATGATCAGTGAGAAAGCAAGTTAACACACCATTTACCGAAAACAAGGAAAATGATTGAAAGAAATAAACGGCTTGAAACCGACTACGTGACAACGGCATCAAAGTTTGGAATGAATAAAATATTATAGTGAAGAGTATGGTCATCTCCTCAAGGAATAAGCAGGCAAATTTCTTTCAATTTAAGTGCAAAAAATTTGGGGGGAGGGGGTTTGTAGAGATTTCTAAATTAACAATTATTCTGAAGTAATTCTCATGAATATCAAGAAATAGCAAATAAGATGTTGAAAATAATATATGATAGTGATCCAATTAAAGTTTCTAATTACATCTTGATTGTATTAAATTGATCACAGATGCAAATATAACTTGATTAGAGTAAGTAAACTAGTTATAGTTGTTTGTGATGCTTGCTAATAACCAATTCTCATTAAGTGTTGATAATTACAAGGACCTTTTATTAATTATACTCTAATCGATAGATAACCTTAGAGATATCTCACAAGATTAATGTATTGACAATACAAAGAACTAGAGATACCCAATTCATAATCAACAAAATTAGACGCTGATTTATTTTCGATTAGATAATTCACTCTCATGACAAGCATAAACTCATCATTTACCACTAGCTTGAACCTAACAAATAATCACGGATTTGAAGGTTTAACTATTTGCAAAGTAAAGAATTCAATCAAGTAACATGCCTAAATTACTGATTAAATTGAATACTCAAATTTTTCGAAAAAGAGAGAGCAAAAAAAATACTTATAAACAATCAAGATGTATACACAACTAGATCTCACGATTGTTTTTGAATCAAGATTTCCTTAGAACTTCAACCAGAATAAAGAACTTAGAACATAGTCATGAAGGAAAAGTAAATTGTTTGTGAAAGAAAACCTAGAATGATGAATGATTTGATGTCTTGGTTGCATGAGTCTATCCTATATAAATAGGATTAGGAAACCACGAGTCCTAAAATAATTCAACTTTCTAATAACAATAATAATATTAGAATCTACTACGAAAATAAGTATTTTCTCAAAAATAACTAATAAATTACATGGGATACATATTCCCAAATATTCCCTAAACATTAGGGATCTTCTAAAAGATAAGCGTGAAGGCTGAATATATCTCCGAAATTCATCCATCCCCCTTGCCCACGCGATTCATTAAGTGCAATTTTGGTTTTTGCCTCAAAATGCACCAAACTTGCCTTTTTTTCTCTCAATACCTCCAAAGAGTCTTAAACCGATAAAAGATTAATAAAACTCATGACTAATGCAATATATATGTTCCATATACATCAAATGCACAAATATCACACTGAAATGAACTCTATGAGGCTGGTTGCAAAGAAACTAGAAGATCTATTTCAGGATTTTGTGTGTATCTAGGTTCTTCTTTGATTTCATGGAAATCTAACAAGCAGCTAGTGGTTTCTAGAAGCAGTTCAGAAGCGGAATATAGGGCTTTGACAGTAGCTAGTTGTGAGTTGCATTGGATTTGTTTTCTACTTGCTGATTTTTGAGTTACAATTGGGACTATTCCTTTATATTATGACAATCTCTCAACTATTTATATAGCCGAAAATCTAGTTATTCATGAAAGAACCAAACATATTAAGATAGATTGTCATTTTATTAGGGAGAAAATTCAAGCTAGAATGGTCAAGTTGCATCCAATGTGTTCCAGATTTTTGCCGGGCGACATGGTCACAAAGGCACTTTTCTATCATCTCCTTTCTGACCTTCTCCATTTGTTGGGCCTCTTAATATCTTTGCCCCTTCTAGCTTGCGGCTTGTGAGGGATGTTGAGCATAATGTTTCTCAATCAAGAAATCAAGATGAGAGTTGCAGGAGGAGTATCAGGTCATTCAGTTAGTTATTTTATTGACTGATAAGTCCAAGTAGCATTTTATGGTGAAACTAGTTAGTTATTTTCTATTGTCTAGAGATTGTATATGAAATGATATACAATACTTTGTAAGCATATGAATGATAACTATTTTTTTGTCTGAAATAAATTTTATGTCCTTCGCATTCTTCATTCTATTTTACGAAATTTAGCATCAAATGTACCCAATTAATAAGTAAAAGTAATTGTATATTTTGTTGAAATTACTTGCCATAGTGTTAAAAAAATCAATGTTTTTATATAGAACATCTCCTGCCAGATGTGCATTTGGTTTCGATTTATAATTTCAATATCAATTTTAGTTTAGTTTGATAGATTTTTTTCAAAAACTGAATCGAACCGAGATGTTATTAACATCAAAATTCAGAAATGTCATAGTATGAAATTGCCGGATTAACCAGTGCGACCCTATTTAAGCCGAGCATGGAAGCCTAAACGGAATGGCATAAGCCTAGCTAGTTAGTAAGATGAAGCAGGAGGCAGCCGCCCTTTTTTCAGTGGTTCTGTTTGAAATTTAAATTTATTAGTCCACTATGTTGTAGAGGAGTTGTACAAAATTTAGAGAACAGAGTGGACAAAATTTAGGAAATTGAAAGGGGGAGGAAGTAGGATCACAGAGACGACCAGGAAGAGATAGCCCACGATTTGGATATAGGGGAAGTTCGTATTTGGACCCATGACTATGATTGGATGGTGGATCTATCATATACACCTTTATGTGGTTGGATTCAGCAAATCCGCAGTTTCTTCTTCAAAATCTAGCTAGCACTTTTAATATTGAGTTCCTTTGAAAAAAAAAAAGAAAAATCATGCATGGGTGCCTTACTGAATATACAAGAACAAACCCAAAAGGAATAAATCCACTCCAGCAGAACCAAAGCTTTTTTTTCAAATAATCTTTGAAATTGTCAGATACGGCTTTCCAACTTGTCAGCTTTAACCAACGGATTCTGATCTGCTATAGCTACTCTTCCAGCACTTTTGTAGTCGAATTTGCAGTCGTGCTCCTCTGGGTACCGATGAACGCCGCAGAACGTTCCTCCACATCGGCATGCAAACCCTAGAAGCCCAACCTTCTTCTTACAGCACAAGCATCTATTCTTCTTATCCGAAGGAATATTACTATTCTCCAGTGCGGTCTCAGCTACAGCATTGAAGGCAGGCGATGATGAATTTTCACAAGGATCTAAAACACTCGGATCTCGCCCGCAATTGATCGCTAATACAACGGAGGTAACCTCTGATGAAACAGTTTCTAGTTCCTTCAGAAAATTCTTATAGCATTTTGAGCAGAGATTATGAGTCGCCGGCAAACCATAGAAACCGCAACCTCGTGCGCAAAGTCGAGGAGTCTGGGATCGCTGATAGCTTGCAGCATCCTCCATATTCTTGCTGCGGGGAGATTCAAGAGACTCTTTCTTCATCTTCTTCTTCTTGGACGATGATGTTGTGTTGAGAGATTTCTTGGAAGGACTGAGATATATATAAGAGGAGATTTCAGTTCGAATCAGAGTAGGATTATATTTTGGGATGCAGACATAAGGAATYGGAAACCTAGTCCAAGTACAATGTGATTTAAACAAATTTGTTATTTATTTTACCAGCTGGAGGAACATGAATTTGTTCCACATGAATTGCTGTCCAGGTGAAGCCCATGCTTGAGATATATAATTTATTTATGAACTACCATTCGTACAAATATGTTAATTCAATCTTTGAAAACATATTGTATAATTAGGAAATTAGATTTCGTAAGCAGTCTTCGTAATATTTATCCTACATCGGGTTTTATATCAGAAGGTAATTTTGACTAGARCACCATATAAGGAGGTTATATTTTAGGCATTTAAAGTTTCTATCACGTTGGGTTTATATAAGGGCATTTAATTTAGGTATTTAAAACAAGAAATCAGATCAAATTATTTTGTGTTAMGAGTTAGAAGCTCGTTGAAGATTGCCTCCTAAACCTTCCATTGTTTTATTTAAATTCTTCAAAATATATATCTCAATAATCTTCGTAAAAGGTTGTGCTTGTGCTAAAATATATGATCCTTTATTATTCGTGATTTAGATCTAAATGCTTTGATTATTCATTAGCAAAGGATTTCCAGAGAAAGGACCAAAAGTGCCTCTATTTTTCAACAATAAATGAACAAATAACTTTTTTATTTGATTTTTTTGAGAAAGCTTCAGAGATTGGGAGAGTTATGATTGATTTTTTTATGATTTTAAGTGTTTTAGGTAATATTTATAGAAAAAAGTGAAGATTAGCCAGTGATGATAGGAGAGCTATTGCTCTCCCTACTAAGTGTTCAAAAAACGAAAACAAGGAAGAAAAACAACCTTGCATGCTATCTGTGACTGCCGATGGATCAAGCGCATCTAGCTACAACTCCTCCCATCTATAATCTCGGCACACTTCTTTACCACCCAAACCATCAACAGTTGGATTGACATGAACATTCGTACATAAGCCAACATTGGAAATTCCATTGGAAATATTATTTGAATGATAATTGACAGTTTCAAATATTGTATTAAGGTTAGCTGTTTTAGTCTTAGAACTCCAGCAAAAGATATTCAACAAGGCATTGAAGTGGATAGTTTCACAAAACTGCAGAAGACAGCAATGTGGACTGTTTCTGCAATTATAATCGATTTTGAATTCTTTCTTAAATTTTGTACTATCAGACCAACAATCTTAAAATAAACTCCTTGAATCAATTTATAAAATAGAACAGAAGAAAAAAATGATCATTTGCCACTTATTTCAGAAATGATGTCTAATTTGACTAGGCCTGTTGTAGCATCTGGAGGGAATGAGACCCATACTGTGGCTCAGATACCCCAAGTTGCGGCTCCTGTAACAGCTATGACTATAATAGTTTTGGTTAATCATGGAGAAAAATTGGAGTAGTGAATTTCAAGAACTGACAACAAAAGATGTTATTTTTATTGGACCATCTTGAATCCTGCGGGATTCTTGACTGAGAATACCCTAAAACTTAATATGGGTGAGAGAAATGTCTAAGCTATCAGTATAGTTGAAGCTTGGAAGCATTTTGATTTCTTGTGTCGTCATTTTATTGTGAATGGTGCAAAAAAGGGGCAAAGGAATTGTCTAAATCTTTGGAACATAAATATAAGATCAATGATGCAAGGGAAAAGAAATTTATTATTTTCCCGCTTTCTGCATTATCAAGTAGKGGACTCAAAAACCATACATAGTCAAGTATAGGAGTTTCAGGTAATCTTGCATGAGATTCATGTTAAGGGAATGACCCTGAGTGAAACTTTCCAAGTGGCAGCTACCATTGAAAAGCTTCCTTGACATCGAAAGATTTCAAAAACTACAATGAAAAAAATGAACATTGAAGATCTTGTTGTCAGGCTTCGTATTGAGGAAGATAATAGATGATTTGAAAAGAGTGAGTTCAATCGAACTGGGTTTAAAATTAATGTTATTGAACATGGCCAAAGCTCGAAAAGAAGGAAAAACAAGTTTGTGAAAGGGTCAAAATTGGGACCAAAAGGAGTCTCAAACAAAAAATTTAGGGAAATGCTTCAATTGTCATAAAATTGGTCACAAATCCTCGGAGTGCAGATTGTGTAGAACAACATAAATGAGGAAAACATCGTGGGTCACAATAGCCAGGATTGAGCCTTGTAGTAGTCATTTCTAAAGTGAACTTGGTGAATTCAAACCCGAAAAAATGGTGGGTTCACACTAGTGTAACTCGTCACTTGTGCTCCAACAAAGCAATGTTAACTACTCTTGAGGAAGTAGATAATAAAGAGAAGTTGTACATGGAAAATTCAGCTACTTCAGTGGTCTAGAGTAAAGGAAATGTGATTCTGAAGATGACTTTTGTGAAAGAATTGACTCTGACTAATATGTTGTATGTGCTAAAGATCCGCAAGAACTTGGTTTTTGAATCATTGCTAAACAAGCATGAATTTCRTATGGTATTTGAGTCAGATAAAGTTATCATACTCAAGAGTAGGATGTTTCTTGGAAAAGGTTATGTAACTGATGGGCTTTTTAAGCTCGATGTAATGGTTGTTAAACCCAATATGAATAAAATGAATAACTCTTTTACTTATTTGCTTGAGTCTTCCAACTTGGGGCATAGTAGATTAGAAACTGTTAATTATGATACTTTTCGTATATTAAATAACTTGAATAGTATACCAACATTCCATATTGATTATAAACATAAGTGTGAAACTTGTGTTGAAGCAAAATTGACTAGGCCATCATTTTAGTCTATTGAAAGAAACATCAAACAATTTGATCTAATATATTCTGATGTATGTGATTTAAAATCTATATAGACAAGGGTTGGGAATAAGTACTTCATTACTTTTGTTGATGATAGCACAAAATATTGTTATGTGTATTTTTTTAAATGTTAATGAAGTTGAGAATCAACTTAATAAAAATAGTAAGGTGCTGAAAAGTGATCAAGGAGGTGAATACGAGTCACCATTTGCTGAGTTGTGTACAAAACATGAAATTAGATAGGAAACTACAACACTTTACTCACCTTAACAAAATGGGGTTGCAAATTGAAAAAATCGCACCTTAAAGGAAATGATGAATCCAATGCTATTAAGTTCTAGGTTGCCACAAAACATGTGGGGAAGCAGTATTGTCAGCTAATTACTTTTTAAAATAAGGTGCCTCGAAAAAAAGAGGAAAGGACTTCATATGAGTTATGGAAAGAAGGAGACCTTCCTACAAATGTGAGTGTGGGATGTCTGGCTAAAGTAGTAGTACCTACAAAGAAAAAATGTGAAGATAGGTCCAAAAMCCATAGATTGCATCTTTATCGGATAGGTGCATAACAATAGTGCGTACCGATTTCTTGTGTATGATTGTAAAATATCAAGCATACACAAATACACGATAATAAAATTAAGAAACTCATCTTCTCTTGCATAGGTCCAAAGAAGAAGCAAGTTCTTCTAAACAGGCACATGTCAGCAATGACCAGGATAAAGATGAAGAAGGGTAGAGCCAATATGCAGAAAAAGAGTTAGGACTGAAAAATCCTATGGTCAAGATTTTCTGACCTAGATGCTAAAGAGTGATCCTCAAATCTTTAAAGAAGCTGTGAGCTCTTCTGAAGGACCTCAATGGAGACAGACCACTAAAAGTGAGATAGATTCCATCTTACAGAAACCATACCTGGGAACTATTGGACCTTCTTTTAGGTTGTAAACTACTAAGATATAAGTTTATTAAAGCAAATGGAACTATACACAAGTACAAGGCCARATTAGTAGTAAAAGGCAACAGACAACAATAAGGTCTTGATTACTTTGATACTTATTCTCCGATAATGAGAATAACTTTCAACAAAATGATACTAACAACCGCAGTACTATGAAATCTGGAAGTGCATCAAATGAATGTGAAAACGGCTTTTCTAAATGGAGATTTAGAAGAATAAATCTATATAGATCAGTCTAAGGGGTTTTCTGCACCCGAACAAGAAAACAAAGTGTGTAAATTGGTGAAGTCATTGTATGACTTAAAACAAGCACGAAAGCAATGGCATGAAAAGTTTGATCATGTCATGTAGAAAATTGATTCAAAATCAACGAATACGACAAATGTGTATATGTCAAAGATATTAGAAATTACTATGTCATTTTATGTCTTTATGTTGATGACATGCTTATTATTGATAGCGATGATAAGATGATTAAATCCACTTAAAACATGTTAAACGCAAGATTTGACATGAATGATATAGGTTTAACTAATATAATCCTTGAAATTAAAATTTCAAAAAGGTCAGATAGAATTGCCTTGAATCAGTCACATTATGTCGAAAAGATTCTTGAGAAATTCAACAAAGATGATTCTAGCACAGGTAGAATGCCGATAGATATTAGCCAACATCATTCAAAGAACAAAGGCGAGGTATCTCTCAAGTAGAGTATGCAGCAGTTATCGAAAGTTTGATCTATCTGACGAGTTGTACAAGACTAGACATAGCCTACACAGTTATCAAACTAAATAGGTACATGAGTAATCCAGGAGCTGACCATTGAAAATGAATAGTGAGAGTACTTAGGTACTTAAGTTATACTCGTGATTATGAGYTGCATTATACTAGATATCCGACAGTTACTGAAGGATACAACCATGCTAATTGGATATATGATACCAAAGACTCAAAATCCAGAAGTAGTTTTGTATTCACCTTTAGGGGTGCAGCTATATCATGGAAGTCCTTTAAACAAATAGTTATAGTCAGATCCACTATAAAATCTAAGTTATAGATTTGGATTAATGTGATGAAGAGGTGGAATGGCTACGTCACTTTCTAGAGGATAGTCCGAGATGGTCAAAGCCGGTACCAACTATTAGCATATATTGCTATAGTCAATCAGCGATAGGATAGAAAATAATATGTATAATGGTAAGTTTAGACATATATGTTGAAGACATAATACCATAAGACAACTACTCTCAACTAGAGTTATTTCTATTGATTATGTAAAGTCAAAGATAACATAGTGGATCCGTTGAGAATTAGTTGCAAAATCATCAAAAGGAATGGATTTAAGCTTGTAAAAGAATAAATTGATACAATGGAAACCTAACMTAGTTGACTGAARATCCCATATCTAGGTTCAATGTGATAACCTAATTGTAAAAACTTGATTAGATCACTCTGGGGCTTATCTTTTGTTCATTCTGATAATATAACAGTGATACCCATGATAAAGGATAAGCTCTATGCTTTTAATGATTTTGATACATCAGCGATCCGAGTGAAGTAGAACGGGCTACTATTGGTTAAAAATATTACTTATATAAGAGAGAAGTGAGGCCGCTTCTAAGAGAATTGTGGCTTAATTCTTAGAGATTCCCATAGAAACATGTGTATGTTCATGGCTATAACGAACATAACCACGAAAACTGAAATATGTCAGGAGAAGCCCATGTAATGTATTCAAGGGCATCACATCTACTAGTTAGCTTGTAAAGTAAATATACAGTCACAAGGGAGGTTCAAAGCTTAACACATACCCATCCTATAGAGGATTCAAACGTTGAACTTTACCACCAAATCTTCCATATCAGTCTAATTTTCATTCATGTGAGAGATTGTTGGAAATATTATTTGAATGAAAAATTGGCAATTTCAAAGACTGCATTAAGCCTCAAATAGGCAGTTTCAAAGACTGCATTGAAGCTCAAATAATCAGCTTCAAAGATTGCATTAAGGCTGGCTGTTTAGTCTCAAAATCTTCAGCAAATTGAAGTGGATAGATTCAGAAAACTGCAGRAGACAACAACAATGTAGACTGTTTCTGCAATTTTGTTGGACATATTTACTGCACAACAGTTTCAGGAAAATTGCACTGAAGCTGGGGGGTTTTAAGCAAATAAAACTGCAAAACTGCAATTTCTTGATTAAATTCCATCCCAGCATTCAAGGGGACAATTTATGCTGTAATTTCCAGCAATAATTTCAATAGTTTCAGCTGGGTTTTCAAGCATATTGATAGAGTCCAAATTAGTGTGATAATTGTGGAGTCTTTGATGGATTATGGAACATACTTATTGCACTAATTATGTATTTTCTTAATATCTTATCCATTTAGGACTCTTCAAAAGTAGTGGGAGACAAGGAGGCATTATTGGAGCATTTTGAACGAATTTGAGAAGTTATTTTTAGCTTGAAAGACTATCTTTTAGGAGATCCCTATTGTCTAGGGAGGAGTTGGGACATTTATCTCGAATCCTTTGCAATTAATTTTTAGAAAATATTTGTTTTCCTTTTTGGATTAGAATTTTATTAGTATAATTGGGTAGTTGAATTCTATTAGGATTTGGTGAGTTTCCTAATCCTATATATATAGGATAGGACGGTTCCATTAATTCAAAAATATTCAAATATTATAGAGTACTTAGCATCTTTGTATTACTAAGGAAGCTTTGATTCAAGAAAATCGTGAGATCGAATTGTTTATYATCTTGATTATCTGTAAGTATTCATTTACTCTCTGTTTTTCGGTAAGTTTGGGTCTTCAGTTTATTTGGAAATTTAGGCATATTACTTGATTGAACTTTTTACCTTGCAGCCAGTTAAACTTTCAAATCCGTAATTATTTGTTAGGGTTAAGTTAGTGGTAAATTGATGAGTTTATGCTTGTCCTGAGGGTAAGTGATCTGATTCAAAACAAATCAGCGTGTGAGTTTGTTGATTATGAATCGGATCTCTCTCTAGTTCTTAGTATTGTTGATACATTAAATCTTACGAGCTATCTCTAGGGTTGTCTATCGTTTGGAGAGTAATTAATGAGGGATCCTTTTAATTATCAATACTTAAAGATTGGTTGTTAGTATACGTTCCGGATGATCATAATTAGTTTATTTGCAATAATTAAGCCATCTTTGCATATGTGATCGATTAAATAAAATCAAAGTGAAATTAGAAAACTTCAACCGGATCTTTCGCTTATATTATTTCCACATCTTATTTGTTGTTTCCTTAYATTTCTGAGATTTATTTGCTTTAGCATAATTGTTATTTAATAATATCTTCAAACACCCCTCATTTTTCGTGTTTTAAAGGAAAGAAATTTACTTGCTTATCCATTGAGGAGATGATCTTATTCTTCGCTATACTATTTTATTTAATTAAGAGTAGGTTAAAATATTTTTGACAGTTTAATGACACACTATATATATCAAGGGGTCATTTTCCAGCAATCATACCCACGAATTTTCAGGAATTTCATAAGAGTTTTAGACATAAATTTACAATTTTTGAATTTTGTTTTGAACTGCAAATTACTGTTTTTCCTATGTAGAGTTTTAGACAAAAATTTCCTCCTAATCTACCTGGTGGTTGAGTTTAAGTATTGTCTCAAGYTTGCTACGGTAACTTCGTTGTATCCTGAAAGAAAAACGTTCTAATACACATGATAAGGAATGAATTTGTTTTAAGAAAATTATGTTTACACATGTATTAATATTGTCATTTTATATAATTCTTTTACTCATTTCTTTTTGTTCTGAATTTTATTTTATAATCAATTCTAAATTCTTATTGTATTTTGTACTACCGAACCAACAAATTCTGCACTCCCATGCGCATGATGGGCATGGTGGTGGCGGGACTGGCCCTTTTTTCAACCTAGCTTTGTTATTTTCCCTTTGTACTGAATAATCAAGTTCAAACTTCATTCGAGCCAGGCAGGTAACACCAAACTGATCACTACTAACGTTGTACCTTTGTAAAGTTTTGTTGTACATATTTTAATACAAGCTCCCTTTAAAAGAACGTGAGGTAAGTCACACTTTTTATTATTTTCAAATAGAAATTAACTTTTTCAATCACTTAACAATTTAGGATGATGATAAATGTCTCTTTAACTTTTTTTCACATATTTTATCACTCAATTATTTTTTAGTATTTATTTATGCTACTCAGTAACGAAATCCGATGGTGCTCTATTGTATGTTTGATACGTGTTTGTTATTTAGGGATAAAAATGTCATATTAATTTAATTTCTCACAAACACCTCCACAATATTGTGTTTGTATCCTTTGGATGGTTTTGGTAAAGTGAAAATATATAAGACTCTCAAATGATTTGAATTCTACTTTAGTTTGATTGGGGTGACCCAATTTATTCTTGACATGTAAGCCTTTTTATGAGAAAGTGAGTTTATTTTACGAAAATAACTTTCATAAAATACTCATGTGCATTTCACATTATTTTGACCACCAAGTTTTGCCGATTCCATCGCTGAATGTCATAAATCATCAAGTTTTGCCAAATTCTGCAGCTACATCATAAATAAATATTAAAAAAAAGTTGAATGACACAATAATGAAAAAAATTTAGAAACATTTATTATTAATTGTAAAATATTAAATAATAAAAAAATAAAAAACTATTCCCCTTTCCACATTTGCCAATTGTCAAAGTTTGACAAAGTAATGTTCAGGTTTCTGACTCAAATGGCTAAAAAAAATCTTCGATAGATTTTTGGTTAATTACATCYATTTTTTTACTTGATGTATAATGACAATAAAATAGAAAAGGAAAAGGAAAAGGAAAAGTTTGTCATTTGTCCATTCTTTTTCATTAAGTTGCTAAATTCGTATTACTCAAATTTAAAAATTCACGCCCCTATTTATAAATCATATAAATAAAAAAATAAAACTTTCCTTGGTTCGACTTGAATGTAAGAATGTGAAGGGAGAAAATATTATCTTTGTCCAAATACTACTTCATTCGTTCTTGAAGTTTGTCATCGGAGTTCTTTATTATGTTCTTTATTTTGTTTATTGAAATCCTATCATATTTTAAATATTAAAGGATAATTAACTATTTTTTT